>JAJHUR010000133.1:33205-45641 GCA_027495735.1 Lutjanus campechanus
AAAAAAAGCAAAATAATTGATGGATTATCAAAATAGTTGGCAATTAAACAGTGATCAACATTTTTCACTATTTTTTTGACATCCCATGGACCAGACAACGAAGCGATTAATTGAGAAAATGATCGACAGATCAATAGTGAATGTAATTGTTGATTGCAGCCCTAAAATGGGTGGAACAGAAAATATAAAGACGGGGCTGATGACATTAAAAAATGTGAATGTACAACACACAAACACAAAGGTATGTTCATGCTCGAGCAGTTACAGCATGTACTTCTGTCGTGTCTCTGCAGTCCTGATATTACCTAAATATCTTGAAAGCTATCTGACAAAAATGATCAGTAACATGCAGTCAGCCAAATTTCACCTCAGGCCTCTGTGGAGCCAAAGAAACAGAAAATCAGCACATACAGTTCAACACATGGAGATTTAGAGCAATGAAAAGGACGAACCCTAAAAAAATAATTTAACTTTTTCTCTGTGGGAGCTATTTTCTTCTCAACCTCCACTTGATAGCATGTGAAAGGGTGTTATAAGTATTTATAGTTTCATACCATTATTCATCACTATTATTTCTTTCTCAGTGTTAAAGTTGCAGCAGCAGCTTGTGAGGCCTTGTTGAATCTATGGTAAAATTCATACTACATCCAAATCCAATATAAGGGGAATTATTTCCCAAATTCCTGCATACAATGTAACCTGCTCGTAACCTTGCTTCTCCAGCTTGAATTCATTTGAGGCTCTGGTTCAGGATTCAAAAGTGAGGGACTGAGGATTTGGCATGGGCAGGACTTGTGTAAGGAGCTGGCTGTGAGCTCTGTAAGCTGTGAGAAAAGTGACAGTGAAGAGGAGCACGATTTCTGCAAACATTACATGATTTTTAGATTGTTTATTATGACATTAAAGCAGGCCGGATTTTATATTTTATTGCTGATGAAGCTGTGTTTTCTTAAAATATGAAATTGTTATCAAATGGTAAGGTTTTATCGTCGTGCTGATAATGCTCCTCTACCTCTCTCTGACTGATCCTCTAATCTGAAATCACATCCTTTTATCTCCAGCTTACTTAGAAGTGAGCGATCGAGAATAAGAAGGGAGAAGACACCCTTAAGAGCACCAGGCAGGACAAGTGTGTGTGTGTATGTGTGCGCAGGGTGGAGGGGGGAGTGAGAATCACCTTGATTCAGTACACCGGCCCTCTTTGAAGTGCTTGGAGCCCAGCACGGCCAGCACAGAGCCAACCGTAAGCCTTCCAGCAAAAATCGAGCCTGACCTCCCCACCAAATCATAACCATATGAACGTAAGAATTTCCACCTTAGGAGAATGCTCTCTCCCCCGTCCATCTCCCAGGGTGAGGCATTAAGTAGTGATAACACAAAACAGGTTCTGAAAGAAAGGGGAGGCACTGGGAGGTGATGGAGGGTGGAGAGGGAGGAGAGGAGGACAGGAGGAAAATAGGGGTTACAAGTGTGCCGTATGGAGGAGATTGGAGAAGGGGATTGTGTCCAAAAAATGTTGTTGCACGGAGCCCGACTACCTAAAATGGAAGTTTCTCAGGCGAGGATCAAGAGATATGGTGCCCTTCACAGTTGACAGAGTGAGAGACAGAGAACGGAGAGAGGGGGGAGGAGGGGGGAGTGCAGTGAGGGAGGCAAAGAAAAAAGAAAGACATTTTGAAATGTGACTCTAACTCAATAAATACCTTTCTAAATCACTATAGAGAAGCCGAGTGGTACCTTCACTAAGGCCTCAGGACCCACCTGCAACTGGAAATGGTTTCCTGTCTTACACGAACGCTGTTGCACCCTAATCCATGTAATTACATCTCATATTCCACATGTGTAAGTACACATGTACAACATTACAGTCACAAGTTTTTTTTAAGTAAGCGCACAGCCCTCCCGCAACGCTAGAAAAGAAACTACCTCCACTCTTAATGCTCATTAGAGAAAGAATTACCAAATAAAAATAAGCAGAAATATGAGATTATTATACTGCATTAATATCCTTAAAGACAGTTCACTCCAAAAATACACATTTTTCCTCTTACCTGCAGTGCTATTTATACATCTAGATAGTTTGAGTGTGAGTTGCCAAGTTTTGGATGTATCAGCCATAGAGATCTGGTAGAAATAAAGTAGTTCCGATAAATTCTATTGCAGAGAGGAAGTAGTTTCTACATGAAATTGCTCACAACAAGGTCTGTGGATTATCTGGAGTAACCAGGTCATGATTTCTGGAAGGAGACACTGGCGTTGAATTTTTCAAATCTATTTTTGGCACTTTGAACACCACAAGCTGAGCGCCATTTAGACCCATTAGACTGGAGAGAAGGCAGACATCTCTACGGCTGATAGCTCCAAAACTCTGCAGCACACACCAGAAGTATCTAAATGGATAAATGACACGACAAGTATGAGGGAAAATATGTATTTTTGATTTCGGGGTGAACTGTCCCTTTAAACACACCCTCCTGCTCAGGCATTTGCCACTGAAACAAAGCCTGTGTCAGAGGGCCATCGGAGAAGACGAGGGTGATTTTGTGGCTGCGTGTGCGCCCGATAGTTTGAATAAGCATTCCTCCAAGTGTGTGTGCAATTAGGGGTTAAGACTGTTTGTGTGTGTACAGTGTGTGTGTGTGTGTGTATGTGTGTGTGTGGTTGCGTGGCGGTGGTGGGGGTTGTTAGCGGTTCCATCTGGGTCTCCTGGAAGCCGTGTGGAGTCAGGAAAACCACATCTCATAAAAGTGGAGGCAGCCCAATGTTCTACAAGGACAGAACATTACTGAGAATGTCGCTCAGGAAAACCCTGGGCTTCAGCCCATATGTTGGCTGCAAAGGCTGTGTGTGTGTGTCTCTTTTTCTCTTTCCACTCATTCTCTCTACTTATTTTTCACTTGGTAAGGGATAAGAAAGAGGAAGACAAAATAGACAGCGTGGAGTGTGGGAGACAGAGGCAGAGACAGGCAGAGAGAGAAGCCAGTACTGATAGCAATTCCATCTGTCTGTATCGAACAGAGGAGTGAGCAGTGACAGGCTTGCAGGGATGGGGTGGAGTTTTGGGTTGGGGGGCATCTGGTGCACATTGGCTGTGGGTCTGTCTGGAAACAACCATGGGAGAGGAAAGAGGGATGAGTAGAGGGAGGGAGAGGAGAAAAGGATGAAGGTTTGAGGGGTGGGGAAGGTAAAGAGTCCTGTCAAAGTGAAGGGCAAAGGAATTCTGCCCACGAATAAATGTGTCTGTGTTGTTCACATAATGCCTTGGATTGAACCTGAAGTCAGAGGCAATAGGGGAGAAACAGAAGAGAAATAAAGCGGGCTGAAGGGTAGGAAAAAATATCCCACGCAGAGATATACATAAGTGTCAGTCGTCACTATGAGGTGGAAACTATAGCTTTAATTTAGATGATTTTCATGTTTTCAGACTTACACGACCGGTTTAAAACCTGTAGATAATGTGGGAAATTAATTGTATTAAGTCTTAAAGCAAGGCTGTTTTACTGTGACATTTCAAATTAAGGAGGCATCAACACCCAAATGCTATTTTTTTCTATGAGTTATTTTTTTGTTTTTAGCTACTCTGTATGTACAGATTGAATATAACTAATATAATTTAGTCAGAAAGTACATACTGCCCTCTTGACTAGGACTCCCTGGAAGAAAAGATCTGTATCTAAATGGGACATTCCTGGTTAAATAAAGGACAAATAAAATAACAATAAAAATAACAAATATAACAAACTGGTTAACTTGAACAAGCAGGGTTTGGGTCAGTTTATGTTATTCTGCTATGAAGTTGGTTCATGAATGCAAATTACATGACAGTTGTAACATAATTCGTTCGGTTACAAAAAAATGTTATCTACATTGTAAAAATTATTTTTTTATTGTAACTTTAAAAAGTTCAAGTTTAAAATATGTCTGGGCTGCATTAAAATTGGAAGTTGACTGAATTTGACAAGCTGAGATAATTTTGTAACAGTTTAAAACAAATAAACTTTTATACTCAAATAAATATTCAGAAAACATGTTCAGTAAACTAAAGATAGTAAGTTTAACCAACAACTGTTCGGTGACACTGACACACATTACAAATAAAATTGATTTCCTTTTTTTCCCCCCCAAAGAGTTTTAACTGTCAGATAATGCATGATTTTAGAGCTTTGTTGAGGCCTATAATGAAAAAAAGTTTCATAATTTTAAAATTACCATATTTTAAAGATGTAATCAAGTAATCTGCGACATTGTAACTATAACCTAATTACACATTTTAAAATTGTATTATAATTATAACAATAACATAGAACATTTGTTTGTAATCTGTAATCCAGATTACATGTAATCTGTTACTACCCAACATGTAATGGAGAGCTGTGATGATGGAGCAGCAGGAGCAGAAGATCCCACTGTGCTGTTTAAAGTGATCCAACCAACAAAACATTTCTTTCACAAAGTAAAGTTGGCTGTGTGATTTTCAGGATAATCTACTTAGGAGATATTTTACAGAACACAAGCCAGCTCGTGGTATGGGACCTTGCAAAGGTCATTAAATAACTTTTAAAGTCTTGAAAATGTGATGACAGGGGAGTTATTCTCTTCTGGTTTGTCTGGCAGCAAGAACCTGTTTATTGGGAACTTAAATACATCTAAACTCATTATGCTCACGTTAACACATAAACCTGCACGCATACATTTATGGTAATATTATAGGAACTGGCTGTATGGGTCTGCTGGTGTACAAGTGTGTTAATGCTATAAGAGAGCGGTTTGTGGACTGAAGGTCAGGCTACAAAATGGTTTATAGAGGGATGAAAGAAGGGGAGGGAGAGAAAGACAATCGTTCATTTTAATGGTTATTGATGTCATGTATAATTCTTCTCCTTTACAAATCAAAATTCCAACCACCAGATAAGCTATTGAGCTTTTAATAATATTGATTAATTTCTTCAGTTTAAGGAGCCTATTACAAAGGTAAATTGCAGAGTGTACGCATATTTAGTCACACCTCTGCGATGTATTCATTTTGTTATGCAGTGAATGGCAGAGAGGACGCAGGAGGGCAAAGCTTATCATGGCTGTTGACATAAATTAATTCCTTCTGTAGATTAGAACTAAAAAGCCAGGGTGGCATATTTATGAATATGTGTTTATTCTGCAGGATAATCTAAACTGGATTACAGTGGTAATAATGATGATTGTTAGATAGTAGTTATGGAAATGTCATCGGGTAGCGATGAGACAACTCTGATGCTTCTGATGTGAATGAACCAAACGTGAGTGCCTCTTCCTGGCTGTAATTGTTTGGTTTATAAAATGTAAGAAAATGGCAAAAAAAAATTTGATCAGTGTCTCGCAAAGCCCAAAATAATGTCCTTGTTTTGTCCCCAACCCAAACATATTCAGTTCAGCAACAAGGACATATTCACACTTAAGAAGCTGGAATCAAAGAATCCTGACTTTTTTCCTAAAAAGAAAAAAAAAAAAAAGAAACGCTTAAACTGATTAATCAGTTATCAGAATAGTTGGTGATGAATTTAATAGTTGAAAATGAATCAATTAATCTTGTTGCTCTAATTTTAAATAGCCTCATTAGGAGAGAATCAAACCAGAGGAGTCGATATGAAGTGACAATTAAAAGTACTAGAATTGTCATGATGCCAGAATTTTAAACCTTGATACAACACTAGTATAAAAAACAATACTTTGATATCTCTGTGCATATCACAGCTGAAAGAAAAAAAATCCACAAAATAGGATCATTATTTTCTTTATTTTTTATTGAATAAGTGGTACAGAAAAGGTCTCTGAACAGTGTCTGGTTTTGCTGCGAGCCAAATTTCAGGCAGGACAATAAAGAATGAACTGAGGTCTTAAATGAGCACTTAGATAATTGTTTTTAATAGATCTGGTACTTTTAATACTATAAGATGTGTAATTAGTGGAGATTGTATCATTTTAAACATGCGGCATCGAAAAAGCATGGATACTTTTGACAACCTTAAGAAGTAGGCTGCAAAGTGATTAAAGGTTACTGTTGCCTGAGACGGGTGGCCAGTCAGTGGGTGCCACAAACACTAAAATTCACCTCACCAAATAACATCACTAACAATAGGAGGGAAAGGCATCATGAAGGGGGTGTAATACATGATTTTTACCAATAAAAGCGTACGGTTGTTGCTCCGTAGGCATACTAGCTCCTTTAAATCAGTGTCACATATAGAAAGGGAATGTGTAGGTGAAGGCAGAATACTGATGCCAAGCTGAGTCTGTTGTTTTCAGGGAATTTTTCCTCCATGCATTTGTTTGAATATAAGTGTGTGTTTTCCTTCCTCCTGCACTGCATACATTCAGTGGTCAGGCATCAGAGGAGCTGCAGGTATACTCTGTCAGCTCAGTGTCCTGAATCCTCTGGCGCATCACTGACACCCATACACACTGACACCCAGTAAACACAGTGCACCAAACACACATACATACACAATCTAAACTATTCCATGTTATTGTGACTAACTGAAGAACATTGGTGGAAGTAACAAACTGCAGCGTCTCACGTTACTGTAATTAAGTCTTCTTGGAAGGGCACTTGTACTTTTATGAGTGTTTTTTGAAGTCTGTAATTTTGCTCTTTACTCTAAGTTTGTATTACCCTATATTATCTACTTCACTATTTTTTAAAACCTAATTTGAATTAATATACACACCTTTCATGCAGCAGGCACAGCTTCAGAGAGGTGACCATGACCACTGACAGCACAGGAGTGAGGAGTAATTTAGACTGAAGGTTTGGAGCAACAGAAACCCCTTTCGATTGATTGCCTGCTATTGATAATACAGTAAACATCAACTGTTAAAAAGTAACTAATACTGAGTAGTTCCTGTGAAGAATACCTTATACTTTTACTAAAGCATTTTTGAACATCAGTAGTTTTACTTGTATTGGAGTAATATTTTAGTAATGTAATAGTACTTCTACTTGTGTTCAGATTTTCACTTTCCACCACTGTTGCTGACAGAGATGATTAGAGCAGTATTAAATTAATTGGCAACTTGTTTTATAATCCGTTTAGCAGTTTGACTGGTTTTTGTGAAGAAAAAAGTAAAAATTCTGTGATTCCAGCTTCTTAAATGTGATTTTTTTTTTTAGTCGTCTATAATAGTAAAATGAATATCTTTGGGTTGTGGACAAATCAAGACAAGGCTTTTTCTTGATTTTATAGGCCAAACAACTAATCGATTGATTGAGAAAATAATAAAGAGATTAATCAGCGGTGAAGATGATCATTATTTGCACCCGAGAATAGAGGGGAGAAAAACCAAAATTCTCAAAGAAAATGTTAAATGTATGGTAAAGAGGGGCTTCATTAGAACATAATTCAGAAATAGTGGATAATTATAGTGATTTATAGCATATCTCATTAAAATAGAAATTAACATGATTACTCTTGTGGCCTAAACACTTTTATTCAAATCCTAAATCAGTACAAGCAAGCGTTTGAAAAGCCTGACTGCATGGATCGCGGTAAAGTAATTTATCATCAAATAATGTCCCTTGACATCAATATCAAAAAGACAACTTATTACCTATCATCTGCAATACTGTTCTCCTCATTTTATCTCTCATTTAGTGCAGCATAGTGGTGGGGAACACACCCCTGACACAAAGCGTTGCCCGGAGGCTCGGGGAAGATGATTGAATTTCATAGCTACTTACAGGCTAATAGGGCCGTACAATGACTACTTACTGTCCTTAAGTGACTGGCTGCTTCTCCGCGGCCGCGGCCCCTTTGAAGCCCTTCTGAGGAGATCTAGAGGATTTAGCCAGTAGCGTGACATGAGGCTGAGCAGTTGAGCAACGGTGCTGCTCCCACCAGCTGACTATTAGAACCAGCTGATATAAACACAGAGGCTGCGACTATGGGAACCACCGTGCTCCAACCGTTACTCAAAACAAGGCTTTCTCACACCGCAGATTTGGACTGTTTTGCTTCAGTTCCTCAGGGAAAATATTCAAATTAAACGGTGAGGATGTTTTTTAGAGCTGCAACAGTTGGTCGATTAACCAATTAGTAAAAAATTTAACTATTTAGATAATCAATGATTCCAGTTAAAAGACTGAACTCATCAAATGGCAGATATCCCCTGCAGATTTGCTGCTTGTCTGTGTGTCATATTATTTTAAGATTAATACTTTGGGGGTTTTGGACTCTTGTTTGGACAAAACCAAGACAATTAAAGTAGAGCCCGACTGATATTATCGGCCGGTATTGGCCTATCACAGCTGTATCGGTCTACATTGGTGTCAGTATATATGTTTTCCAATATGAAAACTTTTATTTAACAGAACATAATGCAGATTTTTTTTTTAGCTTCACAGGCAGTATTTTATGTATATTTGATCCTTTTTTGTCATTTAGGTTTAATATATACATATATTTTTGCTCTATTTGTGTTTCTATTTATTTAGATTTATTCATAATTCTTAAAAATGCTGTAGAAATTTTCCTCTGTCTTAACTACTTTCGAGTAATTGTTGCAAAAAATATGTTTATGTATATATTTTGTGTTAAGAATCTCAGCCGGTATATTGATGTTGGAACGGTTTTACTAATATCGTACTAATACTATACAATAATACTATATAATAATATACTAATACTAACTTTACTAATCGTATTTACGTATCGGCATTGGCATAGGTCCCAAAAACCCACTATGCGTCTGGCCCTAATTTAAATTTAAGTCTTTAGGCTCTATCTGGACTTTTAATGAGCATTTTATACTATTTATTTGACAGTTAATAGACTGAACCATTAATCAATTAAGCACAAAGATCCTTAACAGACTTATTGATCATTATTTTTTTATTTCAGTTTGAAACATTAAGAAGATATTGTAAATTTAAGAATATGACAAACTATGGAAATATTACTGAATTAAGAATATATATAATAACTGGAAAGAGATGATATTATATTTTTTTAATTTCCCAGCTTTTCAGATATTTATATTTTTCTCATATTTTTCTTCTGTCTCAAAATTGCACATTTAAATTGTGATCCAAAACCTGTGTTTATGATATAACTGTTGTTTCGTGTGTGCGTGTGTGTGCATGTGTGTGTGTGTTCTGTAAAGACTTTAAGAGAAAGGGACTGGATCTGTGAGGGCTTTACTAACAGAAGCTGTTTCCACATACAAACCACCCTCTCCTCACCATGCTGTTCCACTTACACTCTTGGAACACTAAACCATATACGCATACAGATAAGCACATGTGCACACAACACTCACACACATATATATATATACACACACACACACACACACATACACACACAGTTAACCACATGCACATGTTCACTTGCTCTTAACTAATTCATTCAGGAACACTTTGGTTTGGGTTTCAACACCAAAAAACCTCCGCACCTTTGATTGAGAAATGTGTCTGACTGCAATTATATGGGAGGGGGTGGTGGAGTGAAGGATGGATGGGGAGAGGAAACACACTACAGTGGTTTTATAGTTTGCTGGCGTGACATTTTTCTCCACTTTTTTTTTTTTTTTTTTTTTTTATCCCTTTCCGTTTTCCAGCAGAGGGGCATAGTGTTGACAGGGCAGGAAAAGGGGGCAGACTGAAGTAGGAGTAACAGCAGGGAAAATGTGAAGAAAATGGATGGGCAATGGGACTGAAGTGGCCTAGATTGTCACTATTCTACTTTTGATCAATACCTCTTAAAATAACTGCAGTGCTGGAGAAATTTGGAGATACACTTCGTGGGAAAGTAATGGTAGTGATCACTGTGGACACTTCAAAAAAAATCACCAGAAACTGCAGGCAAATATAAAAGCATATGGAGGGATGCATTTGTGTGTAAGCAAGAGAGTAAGTGTGGCTAATGCCCTGTCTTGACATTTACACTAAACCCATATGATGCTTTACATGTGTTTGGTGCTGTAGCATGTGTGTTGGTCACTGACCTGTAGTATGTAGCCCCTGACGTAGTCTCGGAGGGTCCAGCCCAGGCCGTGCAGGATGTGCAGCACCTCTTCCTGCTTCAGCACGGAAAAGAGGCGGTCGAGGAGGATCTTGAGCCTGACGGGTACAGCCTGGGTGCCGTACAGCATCAGGCTGCTGATGTCGAACACCACGTTGGACTGAACAATCTCCACCTGGGTCGGGTGGTACAGGTGCTGGGTGCTGAGCTTGTCCAGAGCTGCGTGGAGGAGCAGGTGACAAGGCGATAGAGAGAAAAGAAAATGCACACACAGACACAGACGGGCACGGTTAATGACTGTCAAGTTTCTCTCTCATCTTAAATCTTCCTTCGGAGGCGACTGCACAGTCAGCACTAACTGATAATCACATATCAATCAGATAAAAGCAATGACATTAATGTAATTATCTGTCATTATTTCTATCTAATCTCTTGCTCTTTCACATTTATGCTGTCCTTTTCATTTGTCTCCTCCGTCTGCACCTGAACTACATTCACCCTGTTTTGTCTTAATTCTTGCTGTTTGTGGCTAATCAGGTATGAGCTCACATGGTTTATGTCAGGCCAATTCAGTTACGTTTTTTAAAAGGGCCAGATTTGAAAAAAGTAAAGTGCCAAGGGGCTGGACATTTACATTTCCTATGTCTGACCAGTAAAATTACAAATTAAAATGTGTTAAACAAGGTGCTGGACAGACTGTGGCAATTTTTTTGTATAAGGACAATAAAGCTAAATCTGTCTATCTATCAGTCCACCTTTGTAATCCTAGCTTAGAAGTAGCTTGTTGTTTTAATAAACATTCTGGTATTAAACATCTTTTTTCATTCAGTTTGACTCATTCGGCTTTAGTTTTTTTTTGTTTTTTTTTAAGTATCTGTGATTAAAAACAGACAATACCAATGAATGGGCAAATTAGCCTGCTCATAAAATGATGATCGTAATGTTCAAACAGTGTGAATACCCATAAACTTAGAACGCTAGCAGATTATTTAAATAAAATCACAATTATGTACTTTTTGTCATAGTTATAAATGATCAAAGGACTGGATTGAGGTCGTAACAGGGCCAGATTTGGCTTCAGTTGAATAGGTTAAGTTTATGTGCCATGAAGTCAAGGATGTAGGTTTTGTTGCAAAAGTGGAGAGTGGCAGCACAATCAGCCAAAAAAGGAAAGTGCTGCTTTATTTATTTATATATTGATATTAATCTGCTGTGTCTCTTAGGTTGCATAGAGTTAGGGCTGCAACTGACTTGTATTTATATTATCAATTAATCTGCTGATTCTTTGCACACGTCTTTAAATAGCTTCTTTTGTCCAACTAACATTTCAAAGACTTTTCATTAACTATCATAAATGACAAAGAAAATAGCTTTTTACATTTAAGAAGCTGGAACCATCAAATGGTTTGACATTTTGGCTTGAAAAACTAATTGCCAACTAATTTTCTTTCGATAGACTAATCAACTAATCCAGTGGTGGTGTTCGTGACTCCCAAACCACCCATCATACACCTCATTTCTCATCATGCTTGCTGGACCGAGTAGCTTGATTTTAGTTTGCTATTTTATGTTACAAAGTGCAAATGTCACACTTAATTATTTTCTGTTATTCTCTACAAACATCTGGTGTGCCCCAGAGACTATCTTGTGGCCCCCTTTGGGGTCCCGACCCCCAGGTTGAGAACCATTGGATTTTTTTGACTAAGCATTGCATCTCTAATGTCCAGGTGTATGTTTTTCGGAGAATAGCAATGTAGATATTTTTTTTTAACTCATGAAACATGCAGAGGAGGTGGAAGTACTTTTTTCTGCACTGTAGTATCTGTAGTGTGTTATACTGAACAAACTTCATTAATAGGCTGGAGTAGCCTGTATGCTGCATAAATTGCAAAAATCAGGTTGAAAAAGTCCTAAATCCACCAGGTGGATTTGTTATTGCCCCTTCTATCGCAACCTCAGTCACCCCTCTCTCCTCCTCCTAGCTGTCTGGGCGACACCTGGTCAGCTCTCTCTTTCTCCCTCTCCGTCTCAATCCCTCTCTCTTCCCTTACCTCATACACCCCCTCTCCCTCCCCTCCTCTCCTTGCCTGTCTGGGTGACACCTGGTTGGGTCTCTCTCTGATCCTGGGACGGCTTTTTTCCTGCTGACGAGGGCTTTGCCTGACAACACAGCGCAGCCAGACACGAACATAATAAAAAATGAAGAACTACTTGTCAGAGTCCCTGCCAATGCCGACATGAAATGAAAAGTGGGGGAGAGGAGAGATGGGCGCCTGACAGTTCAGAGGGAGAGATTAAAAAATAGTCAATGGGGTCCTGTGCGATCTGCTGAAGGGCCCGTGGCCCACTCTTGTGCGGACGCAAGCCAAACAGGTGTTTTCTTTTTTCTTTATTCCCCTCCTCCTTCTCTTTGTACTTTCTTGCCTCCTCTCCCCTTTTTTTTT
>JAJHUR010000134.1:0-44038 GCA_027495735.1 Lutjanus campechanus
CTCATCAGTGACTTCAGAAAAACATGAGTCTGGTAATAGTACACACACATAAATCATAAATATAGGGTTGCAAAGTCTGAAATAGTTGCAGGAAGATGTCTACTCTAGGAAGGTGACTGATCTTACTGCAGAAGCAAACACCGTACCTAATACTGTCCAAGAAAGTTTGACTGAATATGCATCAAGGCTTACTGTATTACAGTTTTTATTCCAGTGTCTACTTACTTTGAAATTGTAGTCAATTACTCGTTGCCTGCGAAATTGAAAATAATTTGCACTGTCCATAGAACTGCAATTTTTTAATTGGTTACATTACTTTCAACTTTCAGTCCTGAACCGAAAAATAAAACGCACTGTCCCTTCCTAAATCAATACAAGATGCAATTTGTCCCTTGTTCTCAAGCACAGCCTACTCTAATGCATAAAACTACATTTTCACATACAGTTTCTTGAGACAAAGTGGAGAAGTATTAAATCAGAATGACAGGCAAGTTGTCCATCACTCAATGTCATTGTTGCCCTGGTTATGGAGACTCAGACACACTTGATGTTTTTTTTTGTTTTTTTTTCTTGCTTCAATGCCGACAAATACCTTTAGCTGTCCAAACACAGATCTAAATGGCAGACAAACCATGAGCAGATCAGTCCTGTCAATGGGACTGCCTGACCTGAAACAAGGGGGCAAGTTATTCTGACAGGCCAAACATGATTTGATATGATGTTTGAATCCTTAAAACAATCAATTCAACTGTGCTGTGCTCTCATTGGCTCTTTATTTCCTTTATATTCATGTTCAGAGTAGCAGAGGGCTTTGAAATTGATGCATAGAAAGCCTAAATTCGTGCATAAAAATTAACTGGACACTCAAAATCTCAAATCACGACCCCCTGCTTGATTTGTGTTCCTGCACCTGGGTTCGCTGGGAAGGTGTCCCTGAATTATTTTTCCACACTGAAGGTGGTAATGCTACTTTCAGCACAGCTCTTTATTCCATATTCACACATCACATATAATGTGTTCTACGAGTGGAAAAACAGAAATTGTGGTTGAACAAGCAGCCTGCCTACTGTTTGCTGCAAATTGCTGACCATCAAAAGCTAGTTTAACTTCACCAAGTTTCAAGTTGCTAGCAAGATAGTTAAGAAGACACATCAAGCATGTAAATCAAATATATTTTGAGAAGGCATATTCTTCTCTATTCTTTTGGCGAAGTTAGCTGCTTCCCCACTACCTCTAGCCCCTGCACCAAGATAACACATGCTGAACCTGTCTGAACTGAACAGACAGAGACGGTGATACAGCAAAAAAGACAACCATCAAAATGTTAAAGTGGCATAATACTAATAGTAACTGAAGCAGCAGTTATACATGAACACACTAAACTTGTCAAATTTATGTTTTTCACATTTCAAGAAAGGGGTGGAATCATGGTGTAACTAACACAATTAATAGCTAGGAAGCTAACGTGTACTTTTGAAGAGCTTTTATTTATTTACTGATGACAGTGAATGTACAGTATGTGTATGCACAACATTGGTAAAGCACAACAAGCAGTAAACACAAACAATGGCATATAAATGTCAGGAGGTGATAGCAAACAGTTGCCTCTTTATGAGTTTAGCCAAGCAAACATTAGTGTTCATTAAGTTGTGTTTCTATCCAACTGATTAATGTCAAGGTCATCAGTTCCTGAAATAAATATCTCTTTGGCAACTGAATGCACCTTCTGTTTTTTGGTGTTCTGCAGGTATTGTAGCTGTGGTCTCTTCAACGTTTGGAACAGTTTTTTGGGTTTTTTTTTTGCTTGCTTGAGGTATTTTTTTCTTTTTCAAAAAAGAGTTAATACACTTAATCAGCCCAATCCCAACTTCTCAGGCACCAATAAAACGTGAAGCACCCCTTGGTGACTCATACAGATGCAGAAGGTACCTGTTCCTGGCTGAAACTTACTAACTTACGTTACTACAAGACGTCCTGGGCTGTTGACGTAGAATAAAGGGGGGAGAATTTTCTCACATGGAGGTGGGAGGGAGGAGGTGGGATGGATGGATGGATGGATGGATGGATGGATGGATGGATGGATGGATGGATCAAAGAAGCACAGGACTTTCACCCAGGTGACTTGGGTTCATGTCCCACATGAAACCAAAACAATTATTAAAAGTTGTGAGGTATGTAATGTTTCTTGTGTCGCATGAATTTTGTGTCATGAGCGTGAAGTGACATGTGACTTGGGTACATTATGTGACTTTAGTTTTATCGGCCACTCATGTGACACATTACTTTATTCACATGACATTCGCAGTCATGGTAAGCCCAAACATGATCATATCCTCTACCTGACCAAGTACTTTTTATGCCCATACCTAACCCTAACCCTAACCCTAACCCTTTCACGGTGTTAATCACGTCTTAAACACAGCTTTCTGACCTTGCCAGATACTGCACCCAAGGGGTACCTTCTGCCTCAGTATCAGACGCACGGGGCGGTGACATTTCTTCAGTATGTGACAAGTTGGGATGAGATCGTGCTGGCTTAATGTGAGATGAAAACACTTTTTCCAAACAAGTTCTGACATAGCAAATATTTTAATCGTATGACTGATCAGCTGTTTCCAGTCCAATGGACTCCTCACGTGTCTGTAAGACATCGATTCGCTCCACACAGATCTGATGTAACCCTCCTCACAGTAATACATGAAACAAACATATTTTTAAAATAAAATTAATTTTGTCATCTTGTTGAATTCTCTTCTTCTGAAGCAGGTTTCAAATCGGAGAAATGGCACCACCTACTGCTTAAATAATCACATAACTGTAGCGGATGGAAACAAGCATTCATTCACATTTTCTTTTGGCGATTTACTCTGAACTCGCTTAAAATTTGTGACACATTTGGGCGGAAACACATTTTATCAGAGCTTTTTTGCTCAAATCAGCTGACCACTCTGGCAAAACAGCAAGTGACTGAAAAATGATCTGTGTATCTGAGGGGAACTGCAGCTTCAGGTGAGAATACAGGACTACAGGTTTGTCACTACAAGTGACTATTTTTGCATTATGTATAGTCATTTAACCCATTGTTCAAGTGACTATTTTTGCATTATGTATAGTCATTTAACCCATTGTTCACGTGAGATTAACGATTAGTGCAACTTTAAAGTCTTTTTTGCAACTGTACATATTTCAGTCAGTAGTGTAAGTGACCTCAAATTTGACATAAAGCAGCTTATACTATATCAGAGATTAAAATGCCATAAATAATCATCATAAATGTGCTGTGGAGTAAGCACAGTGAGGGCGAGGGGTGAATCTGCACTACACAGACTCTGTTTTCAGATAATTATAACTGAACAATAATTGAATAAATTACATGTTGCATTGTGACGTGCTTCTTTGTTGAGGAACGGTGAGAAAAACAAAATGGTGTACGCTCGTATTGTGGCTCGCACATTAAAGTGGTCGAGAACACAGGTCTTTGACCTTCATGTTTTCAATTTAACCCTTGTTGAATGAATGTGATTATGCAAATGACAACAGGACATCAAAAGGCAGCTGTCTCATTTTCTCTTCACAGTCAATTTACGAGATTTGGTTGAAATTCACGGCTAAACCGTCCTTTATATCCTAACAGCAGCCATCGCAATGGCAAGCTCAGTGTTTGGAATGTAGTGAGTCTGCTGCAACTAAAGCTGATGCTGAATGCTTCTGTCTCAGACACAGCAGCTCAAACAGCACATACACACAAATACACATAAGCATTCTCACAGTGTGTTGGGAGCATTACAGCATTTACAGCTGCAGAGCAGGTGACACTGAAGCATCTGGAGGTTTAAGTGTTTTTCTCACTGACACAACTGACAACGTTATGTCGCACCAAACGTGCCATTAGAGAAGCAGCGATTTCTTCATACACTGTTTATTTCAGCAGATGTTGAGAGTGATGTTTGAAGTCATGCAGCAAATAATGACTGGGAGATGTCTAAAAATGAATCTCTGTCCTATGGTGAGAACTTAAAGGGGTATTTCAGGTTTTTTGAAGTGGGTTGTAGGAGGTGCTTATCTATAGTCAGTGTATAGATGGCGGTTGGCATTTGGGGAAGCAGCGGGAGTACTGGCACAATGTGTGCATGCATTTCGGTGTGCTGTATTTGCACTTAAAGTACAGTAGACCTATTATTGCATCAGACCCTACTGGACTGTGTTTTTTCTTATTTTTCTAAAGACATTTTTCTGAAGATCTGAAGAGTACCTCATACAAACCGACTTCAAAAACTACATTAGGACTAAGAGGTTTTTGCATTTTGCATTAAACTTTATTGTGGACTATGTTCCCTGGAAATAAACCACTAAGTGTTACATACAAAGCAGAGAACAAAAACGACGAAGGACTCTAATGTGGTTCTGGCACTGAAAAGTTACACAAATCATTATGTAACCAAAATGATGATCTTTCCCTAAAATTAACCGAGTGTGTTGTCTAAACATAACCATATAAGTTAAGTAACAGAAATATGATTTTTCACTTTCTTTCCATGAGCTAAATGATAAGATTGATACCACTCATCTGTCGGCACTGTAAATATGAAGCGAACACCAACAACTTAGCTTAGCACAAAGACTGGAAGCAGGTGGAAACAGCTAGCCTTCCTTTATCCAAAGGTAACAAAACCTCTCTACCATTACCTTTTTTTATTTGTGTATAATCACCTGAAAATAAGCCCAGAAAGAACAAACAAAACACTAGGTTCCCCGACACGCTTCGGAAAGGGAGGGTGATGTGAGGTGTTTGCAATGGATCACTAAATCCGACACACTGGCCCACTAACACAGCGTATCTTGTTTGTTTAATCCGTACTGAAAGCAAAGTGTAAAACTGACATGTTGTGGTGTCACTGGGGTCGTATATCTTGGCTGGGAGCAGTAACTTTCTGGAGCCTTCGCTGGTTGCCTGGCAACCTCACGGTGAGGACGACACAGGGAGATGCGTCCAGCCAAGACAAAGTCCTCTACAAAACCCCCTCGTAACCTCTGTGTTGGATTTACAAATTAGTTGTAGAATGTTTAAGAGACACTGCTGCTGAAAAAGTATTAAAAAACAATGACCTGCAGTATAATATTCTTATTAATAGATGATGGCAAAAGACATCTGCAGTCATGCTAATAGAAGGATAAATTGTAGCAAATAAGTGTTGAGTAGGCTTAGGGAATAATGGATCACATGTAATGGGATCACATAAGTAGGACACCAAAGAAGGTAACTGTATTATATTACAGTTACAGAAAACAAAGACATAACCAGATTATTGTATTTAAATAAAAATGATCATACATACAGGAACAACCTGGGGAAGGGGCCAGGATACTACATCGAATGGCAAAACTATGCCATGTGCACCATCTTACATGGAAGCTCAGTCATCCACTTGCAGCTTATCACACAATCGCTCCTTCTGTTCTGATCCGTCAAAATAAAAGCCAGAGACTGTCTGACTGCTCCACCAGCTGTTTTATCAGTGCAGTGCTGATGTGATTGGTTGCTCTAAAACACATTTTGTTGCACGTTTATGGAAATGTCAAGATTATCATACATTCTGCCTTTTATTGATCATATATTGTACAGTTGTTAAAACTATGGTACAAACATGATAATTATGGTACATCTGGCAACACTGATTTCACCATATTTAGTACAGAGGTGATCCAAAACTAATGACGTTTAATTCCTTTCATGTGGTGATACCTGTACTGTATCAGATTACTGACTACATTTTGTAACAAGTAATTAGTAATTGTGTTGGAATACAGTAGCCCTCCCAGCCTTGTTGTTAAGTTATTCAAATTGCAATCGGATATTTTTCCTGTCATTACTACCTAAATTTATAATGTACAATATCTAGGTTGCCACTATTATTGCCCGGTGAACCTAACACAATTTAACATCTCACTATGAAACAACTCCTCTATGATTTAGAGAGAAGAAAACCTGCAGTGTTTCTCTTGGCACGTCTCTCTACATTAAGAGAAAACACTGAACATGCTTCTATGGAAACTATAACTGACAGGCAATGGAAAAAAAAAACACTGTTTAAAAGTGACTTTCTCACCCAAATGATTGAACCCATCTAATATTACTGAGCTCTGCAACACTCGGCCAGGTTGTTCAATATCAGGAAGTTCATATTGTAACACTTGGTGTCCCACCGGATTAGGCAGTAATTACATGAAATGAATACTTTAATTATGTAGACGCTTCTGATAACTGCATATTTGCCCTTGGTGTAGTTTGTATTCCTGGATCATGAGCACATTCTCCACAGATCATGAAACTGAAATCTAGCCTCGCCACTTCCTTTCTATTTTGGGGCGTTGGAATCTCACAAGGGAGTTGATTATATTGATAATGATGTGCATACTGCAGACGTACCTTCCTCTGGGATTTGTCCTTACATGAATGGCCCCTGGAGTTATCATCTGTAACGATAATGACTTCCCTCTCTTTCTTTGCTGCTTCCCTGGCCAAGGTCCTCCTCAGAATGAGGCCAGAAACCAAATTCCTGCTCTCTACGGTCTGGACAAAGACGGGCCCCCTGCAAAAATGTGTCACATCTCAGGTTTTTATCATTATTTTCTTGTTTGACCTGATGGTACTACAGTAATAGAATTTGACTAATGCACTGTGGAGAGTAGATTTTGAGAGGAGTGCTACTTTTTCATTTAGAGGACAATCCCACTGACATTTATATGTAAAGAAAGATATTCTGGGTTTAGTACCATTCTGAAAATGAAGCCCACCAAACCAACACTACCAAAAAACTTTTAAAACAGTTATTTCTATATATATATATATATATAGATAATTACTGGCTTACTCTCTTCTTTACTCTTAGAAATGAAAGTGCTATCTAGAGCTGGGCTTAGAGAACACTTTTTGTTCCAATTGGAACCTTTTGGGAGAGTTTCATCATTGGTTCTACATCTAACCCTTTATGTGGGGTTTTAGCAACATAAAGAGTTATATGTAGCACCATCTGTGAAAGGCTTCACCCAGAACAAACCATAAGTGTCCTTTTCCACCAGCTTGGAACCGGCCCAGCTTCGGTTCAAGCACCTGCTGGTGGAAATGTGAGCTGAATCACTAGATAGCATCCAGGTCCCAAAGACCTTGAACAGAACCTGTTCAAGAGCCAGAGTTTATTTGGTGGAAAAACGGCACCAAAAGGTTCTACAGAGAACCCTTTTAGGTGGTTCTAGCAACAAAAAGCATTATATTTTATCTGTGAAAGGTTTCACACAGAACCCCCTATAAGAGCCCTTTTCCACCAACTAAGAACTGGCTCAGTTCCGTTTCAAGCACCTAATTTGAACCATTCTGAGCATTTCCACCAAAAATGAACTGATTTGGAACTTGAAAAATTCATTCCCAGCTAGAACCAAAAATTAACAGGTTTTCCTTTTCCTCTGGAACCAAAATGAACTTGTAAAATTCTATAGGTTGGTTTGGATTGTGAAGCGTCTACTGTTGACATCCTTGATTACAATGGTTCCACTCCAAACTGTTGGAAATGTGGGCTGGTTCATTAAATAGATAGGTTGCAAGGATCTTGAACTGAGCCAGTTCAAGAAGCAGAGAGTTTGGTGGAAAAGGGCCCTAAGAGGTTCTTTGGAGAAGCCTTTTAGTTGAGTTCTGGCAACATAAATGTTTATATTTAGAACCATCTGTGAAAGGTTTCACCCAGAACCTTGCTTGATAGACCATTTCTACCAACATGGAACTGGTCCCCTTCTGGTTCAAGCACCAAATTTGGGACTTTTCTGAGCATTTCCACCAAAAATAGTTGGTTCTCAACTCGAACCGAAAAATAGAAGATGTTCCTTAGGAACAAAAGTGTCATATTCTGCAGGATGTTGGCCGTTATGCAGCAATATCTGTTGATAACATCCTTGATTACAATGGTTCCACTCAGACCTGGTGGAAACATGGACTGGTTCTCTAGCACCAAGGTTCCAAGAATCTTAAACAAGAACCAGAACTAATTTGGTGGAAAAGGGGCTTGATTGTTCTCTTAAGAATCTTTTCACCTTCTAAGGGTGCTGACAAGAATCCACCCAGGTGTTGCTACTGAGAACCTTTTTATATCCTAAGGGTTTTATCTAAAACCCACCCAGGGGGTTTTACTGAGAACCCTATTATATTATGGTACAAAGAACCCTTGACAAATCTTTTTTCCAAAAATGGTTTTTTAGATGAAAATGAGTCTTAATGGAGCCCTTATTCCTAAAGAACCTTTGACAAACCCTCTCTTCAGAAAAGAAGCAAAGTAGTTCTGGGGAGAAGCTCAGCCTTTCAGGAAGAATGCTTTTGGAACCTTTAAGAGTGCATCGAAGTAAATCCATTCTCTTGTTACATAAAAAGTCTAATTTCAGCAGTTGTTTACCATTCATGTTTTTAATGTTAACACAGAGCTTCAAGGGCAACTTCTTCTCTTTCTCTTTTTGTGTGTTTTTAATTATCTTGAGTGCTTTTAATTTACTTACTTTTATCTTTGTTTCTGTGTGATGTTGTTTTTTTCCTTGTCAGAAATTTCTTTTTTCTTGCCCAGAACTCAATTAAAAAATAGGTGAAGCTCAAAGTCATTACCTTGGTTGAATAGAGGAGAAGTGCAAATAAATTAATCAAATTTAGGCTGAGGGCAGGAATCTCAGAGAGCAATGACACCAGTGGAAGAGGTGCAGCACCCTCATTTTGGTTTGGGTCCAGAGTACAAGATTTTCAGAGAGGGTAATATGTATGTTTATCTTCATAAAATGAAGAAGGATTGATTGAATTTGACTGAGATATTTCAGCATTTCACATTCCGGGTATTCCTCAAAAATCTCCTGTTTTCTTTTTTCCTTTAAAAAAAATTTTGGGCTACGTATGAAGCTTTTGTATTTTCAGCAGTGATCTGTATGCATTTGGAAATCTATAATGATCTTCCCACTTACTTTTTGTCAGGGTTTTACAGTATTTACTGTTGACCAAATTTATGTTGTGTCACTTATCACCTCATTTAACACAGCAATATAATTTTACATTTGATACATACGTGCTTTCTGTATTTTTTTTACCCCTGAAAATTTGATGTCACAAAATCGATAACTATTATATATTACATTTACACTTTGATTACAATTATGTGAATCAATATCTGCAATTAGAATGAAATGACGCCATTTAATAGCTAGCCTATATTGGCTTCTTAGCTAATATTATGGATAAATTGTTCCTTTAAAGCACCAATAATAATATTTTCATAATAATGATGTATCAGATGACAAAGTGAATAGTCTCGTAGCGTGGAAAGTGCATTAAATCCAACTTTGTTGATTTGGTTGACTCTCCCTGCTCTTTTATAAAGAATGATTTTTCATCTGTAGCAGGCAGTTGTTTTTAGAGAAAAAAGCTCTAAAAACCCACTGTACACAACCTGTTTAGCACCAAACAGCAGACAAAGACACAGTTGGACAGTAATTGGTGAAAACAGTGGAATAGTAAGCGGCTTAAGAGCCAGATATGCTGGATGCGTAAATAACAAACTTGCCAAATTCACCACATGAATTAAAAGGTGACAATATGTGTTGTGAGACTAAAAAGTTCGGAAATATCTGCCTCTCTGTGATGATGATATGTGCAACATGTTGCAGTTAACTTCTGGCACCGGTTCAACTGAAACAACACAAAACACTGACAATATATCCTCTGTAGTTTATGATGTACAGGAGATGTGAATACCTGGTCAAAACATCAGTGCAGAATCGCTGGTTCTTTCTCCTACAAGTCCAGAATTTATGTTCTGTATTTATTTTATATTTTATGTTTCTTGTCTACATTTACAATGTTTACATTTACAGCAGTAATATTTACATGTACAGCAATTATGTTTACATTTATTACAACAGTTATGTCTACATTTACAACAGTTATATTTACCATTAAAGCTATTATGTTTACATTTAGCAGAATGTTTACATTTACAACAGTTATGTTTACATTTAGCTGTACTGTTTACATTTACAGCAGGTATGTTTACAACAGTTATATTTTCATGAACAGTAGTTATATTTACCATTACAACTATTATGTTTACATTTAGCAGTTCATGTTGCACATAGCTTGTTTCCACTGCCCCCTAGTGGCCAAAAACATCTATTGTTGCAGGTTTAAGTTAATAGCAGAAGTTAGTTAGCTTAGCAGCTATCGCACAGCATAGAGTAGTGGCTTTAAAACTTTTTTCATCAATGTACCCTCTTTGTAACAGTTCTGGTAGGAAAAAAAAGAAGAGGTGCAATACAGTGCCATCAGTGTCTGATTTATTACAAGAATTATTTAACAGCTCTGTTTTTGCCTTCTTTTCACCTCTTTCTCTTTCACTATTCTTTCTCTACAGCTGTTTTCAGCTGTATTACTGCAACGTTTCAACTGCAAATCCACTTGATTTTTGTCTGCAATTTACTAGCTTCACATAGCCAGACTTCTCTCCATAGCGCTCAGTGCTGGAAAAAATAGGGGGAAAAAATCCCTGTCTTGTTTGCATTTCTTTAAATCAGTCACAAGTGATGATGATGCTGCAAAATAGTGTGTCATGGCAACTTGTTTTGGTTGAACATTTGCACATCAGGAGGTGAGCTCTGACATTAAAATGACCACATCACCGCAAAAGAAAAGGTAACGGCTGTTAGCTTGTTTACGTTCATACCATTAGCATCTGGGGCGCTAATTCATGTAGGCTGCATCTAGGGGGTGGTTCTTATTTCCTGGGGGTTTTGAAAATGTACATAGCGGACGCTACGATGCCACTTGAAGCAAGCGCCCAATGGCAGGACTTACATCCACAGTGTGAATCCTGTTGGTCAGACTAGACATCCACTATTGAAACTGGCTTTGCGGTCACAGTAAACATGATTGTGTTTGTTTCTTCTTCTGTGAGGTTTTATGGCAGTTGACAGTTTACAGCAGCAAACAGCTGCATTAAATACAGGAGTATCGGATATAAATATGGTTTGCTGAACTTACATTTACATTTTTAGATAGAAATATTTTTGTGTATTTTATGAATTATGCATGACTATGAAATTAACATTTTAACACAGCTTTTATGAATGAATATTAGTACACCCGTTGAGAAACACTGACTCTCAGATTTGCATCTTTGCTAATTTGATTTAAAAAAAAAATTCAAAACAAATTCACACTTTAAATACTGCTGGTATGGCATTCAACTAAGTATTTTAGCAAAAATGATTGATTATAGTAAGGGTCTACTGTACTGACTACTGTACTTATTGCTCTGATAACATGTGCATGAAATGGTTAAATAGGAAAAATTATGAGACCTTGAGTGTGAAGACTCATGAACAGTATGACCTGTCAGTCTCACATGTTGAGAACATGTGATGCACAGATGCTGCCTAATTTAATTCCCATTTAACTGATTTAAAAAAAAAAAAGCCTAGTGTAAAACATGTCCCCCATAGAGGACACAGGCCACCAATTGCAAGACAAGAAAAATGACTATGAATGAGATGGAATGCTGATGAGGAGGAAACAGTTGGAAATAGTTTGATATGAGGAGGGGGTGGTCTGAATCTCGCTGTCCTTTATTGTCGTGGAAAAAACAGACAGACGCACTTTGGAGTTCACGTGTAGCACTCCTGTTTCATCCACGGAGCAGGCTGTGTGGCTCGGCGCTCCGCTCCGCCCGACGTCCTCTCTGCTCCGCTGCCTGTCGTGTCTCCTCTCCTGAACAGGTAAGGCATCCGTCAAAGTTATTGTGCTGCTATGCAATAGTGTGCGATCTTTGTACAGTTCGATGTGTCTGTGCTATCCTGCCTTCCTGTCTGCACGGTGCGGCGCGCAGATAATTCCCTGCCTTTTCTTTCTTGCCGTGCGTTTGCACAGGTACCGTGGAACTGTGTGGGATCAGATTATCCCTTTTGATGCTTTACATGTCCATATATCCCCCCTTTTAAAAAGCATTTTAAAGAAAGTTATGACTCTAAACCCAACAGTGTGATCTGATGCTTTGCGCATACTGCCGGGCTGCAGCTCACAGTTAACATAAGAAGAGCTATTTTGCATGTTGGCAGCCCGCGTCTTGCAAAGAGAATGCAAGAACTGGTCAGTTTGCAGGATGCACATGAGGTGTGCACATATCTGTAGAGGTGGAAGTGAAGTGCGCCTTCTTTTTTCCCCACATTCCATCACTATTTAGATGATCACAGAGACACCTGCAGCGAGAGAACAGAGATTGTGCACGGAGGCTTTCTCAAAGTCTTTGGTCATGGGCTACTCTTTGTCATCTGTTAGTATGAGAAATACAATGAGAAATATATTTACATCCACATGCGCGCTCATTTAGAATCCGAGTAAGTCTTAAATATCTTACATGAGATAATTGATAAGACCTTGATTTAAAAAAAAAATGTTAAAGCTTATGTCCTGGAGGGTGACAGAATCGTGCCCACCTACTGTATTTCATCTAGTGGCTTGTGTGTGTGTGTGTGAGAGAGAGAGAAAGAGAGAGAGAACATGTATTACTCATGTTGTGGGGACACTAACACGTTTACACACCGTGGGGACCTGCATTTCTTATGGGGACAAAAGGCAAGTCCCTATGATGTAAATCATGAATTTCAAGGTGAAGACTTGGTTTATGATTGGGGTAAGGGTAGGTTTAGGTTTAGATTAAGGTTTAGGGTAGGGATAGGGTAAGTCAATGGTATGTCCTCTGAAGTGATGGAAACATGACTGTGTGTGTTCTGGATGTGCTTGCAGCTCTCTGATATTTATCTCATATTTGAAGTGCTGTAGCCAATAAGTCCCTCACCTCTTTCTTGAGATGTCTCGGCCCATTCACATTAGTTTTATACATGTCTCTGTGCTTTATATTTTATTTTACCTCAGAAAAATGTATATCACTAAATATTTTAGGGCTGCAACCAGCCATCATTTTCATTGCTGATTATTATGCCAATTACTGTACTTTCTTGATTAATTAATTAGTTGTTTGCAGGGGCGTATCTAGACTTTATTGAATGGGGTTGGCCATGTGGGGGACTGACTTATGCAGGGGTGGTATGATGTAGGTGAATGTTTGTATGCATACATGCATAAGATAAACTTACCATTTCTCATATTTAACATTACAGTGTCTAGTTGTTTTCCTGTGCTCCTGTGTTTAATTTTTCTATTTATAAGATAGGAGTCTGGACTCAGAACATTTTGACTTTTTACAGATTAATTACAGGTTAAACAATTATCTAAATTGTTGCTAATTGATTTAATAATTGACAACTAATCAAATATTACCCCCCAGGAGCCGGTAGAGACCAAATCAGAGTTAGAAGAGAGTAATTATCAGAAGCATATTCACCAGGTGGTCAGAAACACATCTCCAAATGGATGATAATGTACCATAACATTCCATCAGCGAGTCCTGTGCCTCCTTCTTGAGATGTCTTCTGCGATTCATGTTAGTTTGATACATGTTTCTGCTCTCTCTATATTTTATTTTACCTCAGAGAATTAGATATCACTAAGTATTTTAGAGCTGCAACTAACAATCATTGTCAGTGTTGATTAATCCGTCAATCACTTTCTCGATTAATTAATTAGTTGTTTGATTGTGTGGGCTCATGTGGGGCATTGACGTATGCAGGGGTGGCATGACGTAGGTATGAATTTGTGCTTGCACACATGCACAAGATTAATTTACCATTTCTCATATTTAATTACTAACATTATCATATTTGACAGTTTATTACACTCTTAAGTTTTTTTTAATTAAAAAGATAAGTAGTTCTACCAGCCACAACAAAACAGTGGCACCAGACAAATATAAGAGACTTATTTATTATCTATTATTTATCCACCCATTTGCTGTGTAGTGTTTTGTATATGTTTTTTGTTTTTGTGAGGAGCAGTAAGAGAACTATTACTAAATTAGCCAATCAGACATGAAGATAATGGCATGGCAGTTGGGGTGGCCAATCAAATTTCAGAGGTGGTCAGTGTTCTCTGAAGCCAACCCTTCAGAAATGCCCCTGGTTGTTTGGTCAATATCAATGTCAGAAATTTGTATAAAATGCTTATCAGTGTTTCCCAAAGGCTAAGGTGACATCCTCAGATGTCTTGTTTTGTCCACAACCTAAAGCTATTCAGGTTACCGTCATGAACGAGTGAAGAAACCAAAGAATGTTCACATGTGAGCGTGTTTTATCTCAGAAAATATGATTGAAAAAGCTGTTTTTACATATAATTTACTCAAGGATTACAATTATGCAAATCAATATCTGCAATTTTAATGAAATTACACTGTTTAATATTGACCAGTATTAGCTCCTTAGCCAACATTGTGGACAAACTGTTGCTTGAAGGTGCCTATAATAATGTTTTAATATATAAATAGAACAATGTAGGGGAATGTTATAACACTGGATCAGCAGAGCTCAACTATAAGCCTTGTCCACCTGCTAGTTGAGTGCAGTAATAACCTGGATGTGCAATAATATCCCACTGAACTGAACTCTGACTTGCCCGGAATAATCTCACTCTACTTTATTACTAAAACTAGTGCAATCACAGATAGAGTATCTATCTCTACTTATGTCACACCTAATATACTAGGGTTTTTAATGCTTATTTATTGTGTAGTTACACATGCAGTCCATATGTGGGTGCTGACCTGTTGGGTGTGTTTATATTTATATATATATATATTTTTTATTGAATGTATTATTCAAGGACACACTAAAGTTTGTTGTGCAGCTGTGCAACAACAGTATTTTATTCTAAAGGTAAAATACCATGTTGGGCTTGTAAAAGTGGCAACTCACTTGCCTGACCATGCAAGTGGTAAAAAATTATTTTGATAATCAATTATTCATTAAAGCAATTTTTCATAAAAAATTATAGAAAATGCTGTTTTCAGCTTCTCAAATACTTAGATTTCAAGTTTTTGTGATTTTTAAAAATCACAGTTGACTTTGAGACACATGAATCGTCTTTTTTTTTTTTTTTTTTTTTTTTTTTTTTTTTTTACTATTTTCTAAGACTTTATAGACATCGCTGCCCTAAATTAAACATGGCTGTTAACTTTAGTCTTTGTTGCGATTTGATTACCTTTAATAAATAAAACAACTTATACAGGGCCAAGTAAAAATTTACAATTAGATTTATGACCCACTTACCGGGCAAGTGAAAAAACATTAATGCTGCACCCTGGTTAACTGTAACACTGTCTGTTTTATCAATTAGAGAAGTACTACAGTGATTTTGAGCTCACATTTCTCTGTGAGCAATATTGTGGGTTTTACAACCAATAAAACTGATTTACAAGTAAGAAAGCAAAATTCTTTATCAAGATTTCATTGTATTATAGATACAAGGCTTGACTTACATAACCTTAAGTAGCACCTAGTAGCAGTTTCTCTAGTTTAATTAGATGCTCTGCATTCGTGCTACCTTCAAGCCTACATGCTAAAACAGTTAGCTCTGTAATGGCTGGTTGGGGTGGGGATGGATGTAACAGTTCATTCAAATAATGTGAATTTCTGCATCGTGTGAATGGAACACTGTGGTTCAAGCGTGGGTCAAGTGTGTGCATTGTCAGTTCTGGGCCCAGAAAGCCCGCACCCCAGGGGCAGCCATCTACATTTGCCACAACTGTGACAGTGATTGAAGCCTTATGTGACACATTCAGGAGCACAGTCCACGCACATAAAGTGTTTTTGTCACTTTAAATTGTTCATTTTATTCAAAACTGTTTATTCTTCCATAAAGCTCTTCCATGAATTGGATAGTGTGGATCTTAAGTGAGCGATATTACCTCTTAATGTTACATGTTACAACTCATCCCAGTGGTGGGCTAGGCTGTAGCAACTTTGTATTTGACATTAACTCACATAATCTGTGATTGGGTAATAGCTGTCCAAGTGAGTTTTATTTGTGGTGGGCAAATATGGGTACCCTATATCAAAGTTAGAGAGATCTTACAACCACTTGTTTACTGATGAAAGCGTTACTACCATCCCCAGTCTCCCCTATCAAATAATGCGAGAGTCCCACAGCTTTACTCCTCTGGTTTACTCTTGCCGATCTCATAGCATTATTGTCGGCCTCTAAAAGCCCTGCCACTGCACTACTTCTGCACCAAATAGCAGACAGACACAGGTGGACACTAACTGGTGAAATCAGTGGAACAATAAGCAGCTTAAGAGCCAGATATTTCCCTCAGGAGTTAGTAGAGACCAAAACAGAGCTAAAAGAGAGTGTTTATTGGAAGTATATTCACCAGGTGGTCAGAAACACAATTCCAAATGAACAATAATGTTTCGTCAATATGTCCCTCACCTCCTCCTTTAGGTGTTTTGGCCCTTTCATGTTCATTTGAAACGGTTTTTGTGTTCAGATGCAGGCATCAGTGAAGGCAAAATAACCCCCTACACGCTCAGTCACACCCACACACTCACTCACCCTCTTCCCACCCAGGAAGGTGATACAGCGTAATAAATATGCCATTAGCCATTTTCATTCAAATGCAGCTCCCCCCCAAATAGTATTCAATGATCACACTCCTCTGTCACTTAGTCCAGTGAAATGATGATTAATATGCCACTTTGTGGCTTAATTTCTAAGCACTGACTTAATAAACCTGCCACGTTCATGTAGCCCCGTCGATTACTCTCAGGAGGGTCATCCAGAGAATACATATGGGCCCCTTCATGTCCTCATCACAACATAATGACAGAGGCAGGCACACTTTGGCCACCAGGCTCCCTTCATTCAAAAACAAACAGAGACAATCCAGCACATAAACAATTCACAGCAGCACAGTTTTGCTCTTGTTCCACCAGGGACACAGTGAAGTCTGCACAAAATACAGCTGATACACCTGTCTGTTACTGTTTGCGTTCTCAGTGCCCGCAAAATGAGCACACACGCAATGTTTCCCAATTTGGGGTCTAAGAACTTCCAGGTGTGCTGCGGGGTGTTTCTGAGGAAGCTGAGCAAAACTCATTTAATCTACCATTATTTCATTCAACAGAGGAGAACACAACGATGAATTTGAAAGGTTTTAAAAAGCTCTTATACTCAGAGTAGGGCTGTCACCATGCCAAATTTTCACTACACGATTATCGAGGCCAAAAGAATTCATGATAACAATGTTACTTATTTTGTTTATTAAGCATTTTGTCTCTTTTTCTGCAAATTAAGTGCACTCAAAATGTGAGTGTAGGGAGGTGGAGAGAGTGTGTAACACTAACCGTACAAAAAGTTCAATTGCACTTAATGGAGAAATATTTAATAAATTTACTGTACTAAATCATAATAATGACCATGATTTGTCATTAGAGATTAAGGAAACATGCTGAGTTAAAATTCTGGCTGTGCTACAGCCAGCATGCGCTCCTTTGAAATTTCCATTCTGGTCCGGAACGTCTGTTTTTGTTTGTCCATTTCAAGTTTATTAGAGTTAAAATTAATGCTGAATGTTCAACCAAATGAGTAAGTGTTGGTTTATGAGTTGTAAGAAATCACTAATAATGTTTTAGAAGGACTAGATGTTTATAACAGTTAAATTGAGAAATATGTTTATGGAGTTTGGCAGGCAGTGAGGCAGGCAGTCACTGATATCCACCTCCAGAGTGTGTATTTTTGGAGCAGTGGGCTTTTGTTTTGGGGATAACCAGCTCAGCTTTACTTCGACTGACAATTGAGTTAAACAGCTGGTCAACAAACAGTGTAGAACTCGTGCTCGTTTGTCATTTAAAGTAAAGTTTTGCACTTGGTAGGTTGAGTGTTCCTGCAGGCCACCTGCCTGAGCTTTGAGTCTGGGAAGGAAGGGGCATGGGAAAACAGATCATTCCAACTTTTTGCCCCAGTTTTCATCAAACATAGCTCAATCAAATCAGCAAACGTAAATATGCATAACACAGCGAGAGCAAATAAGCAGAATAAAATAATCAAAACGGCACAAAATCAAAATCAACCTTACTTTGCCAGTTCTCCTCTCTGACCATCCATCTCTTTTGCAAACAACTTGTTTCAACCATAGATCATGTATTGAATAAGAAATCAACCTATATAGTCTATGGCTCCAACTCACTATTTGGACTGCAGTTTTCATTTTTGAATGCGAGAGTCTTACATATGGCTCCTTTAATGGATGGTGATAAGGGGGGGCGGGATGGGAGACAAAACGAGAACAGACAGAAATGGAAATTATCTAAAGGGATAGTTCACCCCAAAATCAAAAATACATAAGTTTCTCTGGGCTGGTAGTGCTGTTTTATCCATCTAGATATTTTTGGTGTGTTTCTGCATGTGAAGTTTTTCTACTAGAAAGTTGTTCCTGTATGAAACTGCTCACAAGGTGTGTGGGTTATCTTGAGTAACCAGGGCATGATTTTTGGACGGAGGCACTGGTTTTGAGTTTTCAAATGTTTTTTTTTTTTTCTTTTCCGGTGCTTTGAGCACCACAAGCCGAGTGCCATTTAGTCCCATTATACTGGAGAGAAGGCAGACATCTCCACAGCCGATGTCCCCAAAACTCTGTAACTCCCAACAAAAATATCTCGATGGATAAATAGCACTACAGGCCGGGGGAAAAATATGTATTTTTGATTTTGGGGTGAGCTGTCCCTTTAACATGATATCAATTAGGGTTGCACAATACAGCAAAAAAATATCATATTGCAATTATTTCGACAAATATTGTGATATGATTTGTGATTAGTGGAAATGAACAATTTTCATTTTTTCACATTTGTTGTGGTTTGTAATATTTTATTTACTAATATCACAGTTATCGTCAATACCAGTACGGTATATCATGACACCATGAACTCAAAATGATGAAATAATATGATTTAGTGTTGTATACTGTATTTGCTTTGGAGGTTGGAGTAAAGGCATCATGTGCATGTGCACTCCTTCACATTTCAGAATTCATTAACCTTGTTTTTCTGGGTTATCACCTCATGTTGCCTGGCTTCTCTGGATTTTTTTTTTTTTTTTTTTTTTTTGCTCAACAACAGCGGCAGTCTGAACAGGTAGGTAGTGCAGGCTGAAGGCTAATCTTCACAGGGGTGATAGAGATAACAGTGATGTATGGAGCGGATGGGGTGGTTTAACACCCAGAGCTGACTGTTGTCTAGCGGGGTCAGGTCTGTGATACGGGAGTACTGCTTCAGCCAGCTCCTCTCATGCCTGGGATTTGGCAGTCTTAATAGCTGCAGGTGGATACAAGCAGAGGCTGCCTCTGTATTCACAGCCTGCAGAGGCCTTGATGAATGCTGTGTTGCTGCTCAGGCATCTGTCAGTCGCTTCTGCTCTCCAAGTAAAATACTTCCTTGGCCAGCAGCCAGACAGGCAGCCAGTGGATGCTGTGACATGGTTATGCTGCATTTTACTGTTAGGTTTCACAGTAAAACTGATGGCTGTGTTTTTCCTCAAGGAGACGCTACACATGGAAATTATCATAGTGGCACAAGCAGACCTCTGCTATACCCCGGTGTGAAGTAATTACATGACTACATGATGGAAAAATACAATTTATTGATCTCGCATGCGTTCTGGACTTGGACAGTATGTTTAAAGTGATATTACAACATTATTAAAGCTGCGCTAATCAATATTTTCATATTAACAATTGATTAACTTTGTGTAATGTGTAAGGGGGTCACTTGAAGTGATGAACTGAGATAACAGAGAATTATCACTGCGTTCCTCTCGGCTCTTCGGAGATTTGTAGCGCATTTTTAGCTACTTGTTCTGGATTTGCCTTCATAAAACTAGCACGTGGACATTTAGCACCCAAGCATTTAGCAGTGTAAGCTATTTATAATGTTATGGGAGTAAACGTGAGTTGAAGTTACCTGTTGATAAGCAGTGTATAGCCTATATCTGTGGCTCTTATTGTGAAAGGCTAGAAACGGAAGTGGTTGTTCTGTATAATATGCTGCAGTTGACTCTGCCATCTGTTCAATTCTACTAGGCCTCTGTTTTTCTTTGTTTTATAGTTTCGTAAGTATTGGTGCAACAGAAACCCTCGGCTACAGCAGCTATGGAGCCAGAAATTGGTGGAGACCAAAATAGAGCAAAAAAAAAGAGAGTAAACATTGCAATTATATTTGCCAGGTGGCCAAAAACACAAACTAATTTCAGTTGTTTGTTAGCATGTTAGCCATCAGCTTTATACGATGATAAAATATAAATGTACCTGTATGTATATGTGCTCCCAATGGCAAAAAATCAGTTAATGTTGCTTTAAGAATATTTATCTGATATGAACATATTTAAGATGTAAACTGATGTATTGATTCAACCAGATTTCTAAAATGAAAACCAGGGACATTTACAGTCTGGTGTTCTGTATATTATTAAAATAAACAATATCATCACCTGTGAAATAAAAACAAGGAGACTTCTGCTTTTATGTATTCTTACCAGGGTAACTATGGTGCTGTCCAACTGATAAAATGTGCTCTTCCTTATCTTTTTTTTTTTACTTTCCTTCTCTTTACCTTTCCACCTCCCCCTTCTAAACTATCTCCACTTCACTTTTCACTCCCTTAATTCTTCCCCTCTCACTCTCTTCTCTATCATCTCTTATCTGTAATAAAGAATAGTACAAAATACTTTGGTTAACAGATTCCTATTGCTTGCTTTATTTTTGTATTTTATCTCAAAAACATTGTTTGGACTAATATATTGGCAGGCTCTGTAATCATATCTTTCTCCTATCTCTTTCACTCTACTTCATCTCCACTCCACTTGGCTTGAAAAGATGTTTGTGTGGTGATTGTGTGGATTCACTTGACACTCGCTAGCTTCTGGTTGAGCTTCCCACTGCAGTTTTCTCTGAAACTAGTGTGAGCAAGTAATTAGTAGAAGAGAACGAATGATATGAAGCTGCTATCATAGATGTCAAATATGTATCTATATCAATGGCTGCAATAGCGAGTAGCCCCCTCTATTGGCCAAAGCAAGCACTACTGATTGAGATATGAACCAGTTGGCTCTGCTTCCCAGTCTTTCTCTCCGCATTAAATATTGTTCCACTTTGTGGCCTGTTTTTAAATGCTTGTGGACAGCTCCAGCTTGGGGGACCGCCACAAAAAAAGGGGGCTTCTCCCCAGAAAACTGGGACATCTGATCACTCCAGTGATCACATGTAAAAACATTTATTGATAACTCATTTAGTAAGTTGTCAGTTATTTGTTTTAAATAATGAATAAGGCAATTTATCGATTAATCGGTTATTAATCATTGTTTCAGTCATTTTCTTAGGAAAAAAAAGTCAGAATTCTCAGATTTTATCTTCTTAAATGTGAATATTTTTTGGTTTCTTCTCCTCTATGACAGTAAGCTGTATATGTTTTGGACGTGAGTAAAACAGGACATTTGAGGACGTCATCTTGGGCTTTGAGAAACATTGATCGTAGATTGATCATAGATCATAGATTGATCATAGATTTTTCACCATTTTCTGACATTTTAGAACAAACAACTCGATTAATCGAGAAAATAATCAACCGATTAATCGGCTATTAAATAATCGTTAGGTTCAGACCTAAATTTGGGCTATATTAAGTTCTAAATAATATGATATGACCCTATCATCATGGCAAAATGACGCTGAAAGTCAATAAATATATTAAATCCAATGTTATGGATTTAATTATTTCCTGAAACCTGATCAAATCTGATATAGACAATCTTCAGCCAATAGTAATGCACATTTTTAAAATTAATAGTGACAAATGTGTATGTAGTTTTATAGATGTACTGTAGTGTGGAGTACAAATTAGTTGTCTTAAACCAAATTAACAACAAAATATAGAAGAAGAAGAAGAAGAAGAAGAAGAAGAAGAAGAAGAGGAAGAAGCTTATTCATAGAGAATGTTACAAAGTGCTTTACATGGTAGACCCAAGATAAAAAAAAATTTAAAAAATTCCAGAGTGGGATAAGTAAAATCAGGTAAAACAAACTCACCACCTAGAAAAAAACCCAGACATAGGGATGAATAGTATAATAAAAGAAACAATAAGCACACATGTTGAAGAAGTTACTGACTCAGCAAGCCTCAGATGCTCAGGCTGGGAGTTTCATAACTGAGAAGCTTTGAAAGCAAGAGCCCAGTCGCCTTTAGTCTTGACAGTATATTGGCAGCATTGCCTTGTGATTGGGGTAATTTGTAGTATATCTAAAAATCTAAATCTATAGGTTTATTACGTCCCTTTCATCTCGTAGCGACATCAAATTGTTTCTGTGACATACTGTAGCCGGGAGGAAAGACTGGACAGAGATATCAATCAATTGTGACCACATCACACCTAAGAGGCCCCACAGGCTCGAGATTAAAAGTAATTTTTCTTTATTAGAAATAACCTTTTGGTCAAGGAGGCTCTGGTTACTTAATGAAAGAATGCACACCAGAGACAGCATATATTATTTCATGTTGTCATTTCATTTGATTGTTGTCAGTTTAAGATGAATCCAGGGAGGAAGTGTGATTATTATGGTGATCAATTGTCTGCTGTCTTTCAGCGTGCGTGGACCAGCGTCTGAGAAGATGTCATTTTATTATAGGAATCAGTCAGTTTAATAACTTGGTTTAAAAGTGTCAAAAGAAAAAAAATGAATAGATCAGACAGTTTTAAATTGCAGTGCTTTTCAGCTTTCTTTTGTTGCTCACTTTTGAGGAGGAGCTTAAAGGGATAGTTCACGCAAAAATGAAAATCCAGGCTTTGTCTACTCACCCTCATGTCCATTGAAGGTCAGGTTTAGTTCATTAGTCCACAAAATACTGCTGGAATTTCACAGGAAACTACCCGTTAATATAGTGCCCAGATTTGATGCCAACTTTGAGGTACTTTATAAAACACAAAAATATGACAGTAAAAATGAATTACAGTATTGACTGAATGAGTATTCTGAACTGAGTGAGTTCTCTTCTGAAACATTTTTTTCACATTTAACCCCATATAATAATATCTGATATCTAACATTGTGAATTTCAGATATTCTTTTACTGTGACAAGGGTTACTTCTGTGGATGCAAATAACTATTTTTATCATCAATTAATCTGCCAGGTTTTTAAAACATGATTAATTAACGAATCATTAAATTCTTAATACCCATCACATTTTCCCAGATCCCAACAGAAAGTCTTAAGATATTCACATTAAAGTAGCTGGAAGTGAAAAATATTTGTCATTTTTGCTGATTAATTAATTAACTGTTTCGGATTTACTCAATTTTTGACTATTATTATCTATATCAGCTGGTATAACCCCAAAACATGAGCAATTTTTACAGTATAAATTGTTATTTTGTTCAGTTCAGTATACTCTATACTGAAGGAGCCAAGTAGTTGTATCAACGTAGTCTATGTATTCAACAAAAAGTACAATTCAATTAGGGCTGGGCACTTTATAAATTATATTTATTTGAGTATGAATTAATGTGTGATATAGCTGATGACCATATCATCATATTCATGTTTTCTCAGTTGAGTTGTCTCTGCTCATGAGTGGTCACTTCACTTCAGTCAGCCATTAAGTGTGTAGATCAGCTCAGGTCGCAGTATAATATAACTGAAAGGCTGGGTGTTGTGTTTGCTGCCACAAAAAAGCTAACTTGGCTAGTTAGCGGCCATGAGTATTGTGATTTTTTTTCACTCTTGTAGGGGAAAAAAGTCACATGACAAAATGCGATTGATCATCTGATCATGTTTGCTACTCAGAAACGTATCTGGAGCTAAATGAAGCTCAGTGTAAGTTCAATCAGGAAGACTATATTTACGCCTCATTCATTCACAGAACTCTCTTACTCTCTTTTGTGCTTATTCTCAATCAGCTGATTATGGGTGTTCACTTGTCAGTTACCCAATCAGACATAGCTGCTGTCTCCATCAACCAATCACGTCATTGTTGACAAACTTTAAAATCCGTTCTCCTCTCTGCTGTTGTCAGCTGTCATTTCAGTGCGGAATCGTTGCCACCCTCCTCCACAACATTCACCTCCAGTGCCCAGGTTGAGCTCATCAGAAGTCCAGGGGGGGTGGTTTCACTACCCCTTTATAGATGATAGATAATAGATAATTACCAAAGACTTTCCACATTTCTCATCCAGATTTGTCAGACATGTCAATAAATATATTTCATACAGACCTCTCTCCACAGCGCTCAGCACTGGAGGAAGCTCTGGCTCCACACATGCACATTCTGCTTTAGGAAGAAAAACAGCCCTGCTTTGTTTTCATTCCTTTAAACCAATTACTAAAGTCTTTGGGCGACGCTAAGCCCAGGATGGAGCAACGGCGCTTCTCTTCTATTCTTGACATGTTCCAGAGCTTTGCTCGAGGAAATTTGCTCTAACTGGCCCTCTTTGAATTTTAATTGAATACCCCTGCCCTTGTAGCAGAGCGAGTGCAGGCAGAGTGGTTGTTTAGCTGAATATGTTAGCCTAGTCTGCCCGACTCATTGATTCTTTATCTGACTGAGGTTGGTGCAAGTTAGAATCTATGGCCCTGACCATGGGTCTGAAATATCAGTAGCCCGAGTGTGCTGCTCTGTATTGATAAATCCATGGCGCTATCCGTGGTGCTGAAGCAGCAGATGATTTGTAATTGTACCGTTTTTTTTCTCTCAGTCCTTCTGCTTAGATCTATAATATTCTCTAAGTTATACAGCTTATAAAGCACGTTACTTAGAAGTAACCCCCCCATTAAAAATTAACAAATCACCTACAGACTGTGTTGCCTTCGAGAGCTGCTGACCTTAAAACACATTGATTAGTGTGTAATTCAGTGGAGAGATTTTTCTGACCCATAATGATCCAAAACTTGTTTTATGGGGATTTTATTGCCTGACGAGAAACATTCTGCAGAAACACTAAAATGATTGTGACTGCTGAAAACTGTAGGTTTTGGTATCAGTATTGGCTCTTAAAAAGCTACCTACCCCACATTAGTCCAGGCCAGCATTGCAGTTAGTGGTTTATCAACAGTCTGTTTGACTGAGATGAATGCATTGTTTTGTGCCCTCCTGCCACAGCAGTCAGGTGAGATTCGGGGCTGGGAGTGCGGCATGAGGACATGCGGTCGGGGCTGCAGGAGGCCAGGTAAGCAGAACAGAGTGTTGACCTTCACTCTCTGATAGAGACTGACACAAGCTTGATGGAGGCTGTGCAGCCAGAATCATGTTGAATTATTTCTGACACGGAGCTGCAAGAAATCTTAAAGCCCAGGGTGGAGCATTTTACACCTTCGTATTGGAATTGATGAAAGAACCTGAGCAGCGGACAGCTCAGACGCTGTATGGAAACAAACCATTGGCTCAGCTGCTTGATACCAAAGTTCTGCTTGTCAGCTCTCGAGTCTTGCACTACTGCTAACTCAACCTGTGCAGTGCAACATGTTAACCGTTCACACCTTGGTTTGATTTGTTATTTGCTTTTCTCAGCAGAATTGTTACCTTTGGGTGATCTGCCTTTGTCTAATGCTCTCTGGCAGAAGAAGCTCGGCTTATGAATAAATCAGAGCCCTCACTTTCCCTGCTTTGAAGGATAGCGAATGGAATTACCATGTACTGTACCATACTGAACTGGGAGCTACTTTCATCTCTTTTTTGCCCTCCCCCGTGCTAAAAATAGCCCAACTGCAGCAAAGTGCTGTCTATACATCGCATCTGTAAACGTATACACAATTTCATAAATAATTTCTGTTCTTGTGGTTGTTTTCCACAACAGTAGTTTTTGCAATCAATTATTCATTTAAACCTGGCTGTGAACCCATCGGTTATTGTATCCGGATTTTGCTCAAATCAACTTCAAAAGATCGGTGTGTAGGATTTAGTGGCATCTAACAGTGAGACGTCATCTCACGCTCCCTTTAAAAGCATGTAGGAGAACCTGTGGTGCTATACAGTGAGCCCACAGTTTTCTGTACTTTAAAGCCTCAGATCTCGTTGCTTACTTAGCTTACTTTGTCTTCTCAGCCAACATTTATAACTGTCAGCTTCATCAGATATTTGTTAATACCTTACTGGCATTTAACCACCACCAGTGTATCTTATTGACTCTTCTTAAGTCCCGCCTCTTTTCAAGCTTTGGTCAGTTTTTCTTTTCCTGTTTCTTGTTCTTTCGCTTTATGCTAGGTCTGTCTATATTAAAAAGAAAATCATACATATAAATAGTCACATCTTAAGTTAGCTAACATTAGCAAAACCCTATCTAGCATGCAAGCTAATCTACATAAATTGTTAGCTAGTTAGTTACAATTATAGTAGAACCCCCCACCTCCCCCCCACGCACACACAACAGAGCTAGCAAAATGGTAATGCTAGCTAAAGCTAAAATGCTAATGCTAGCTAACTAGCTATCTAATCATGAGCTAGCTAGTTGCATCTGATAGGTGTCAATCCCCACCCCCCCAAGACAGCTAATGTTAGCAAAATACTAAGTAATGTACATCAATTGTTAGCTAGCCAGTTACTAATTAATTAATTAACTACTTAATTAATTAATTAATTTAATTAATCGTAGATGTGAGTATACATTGTGCAGGGACTTCTTTTCAGCATAAATAAGTCTAGCACACAGTATGTCTAAGTATAGGAAACAGAAAGGAGGAAGTTGACCGAGGTTCCTTCAGGTAACCGCTTGCTCACCTGTTATTGGAGCACAGAGCAAAAAAGGGTGGGACTCAAGAGGGGTCAAGAGTCAAAAAGTTTTATTTGGCATATCAAATTAACATATCAAATTACCAGATTCATACATGAAGGCTTTGGCACGATTGTTTACCTTGACTCATTATTATCACAGGTGTTAACTTACTATTGATGACTATTGATAAATGCTGTTGGGTTTTACACTTTATAATAAGGCTCCCTTTTGCCAGTCATAAATAGTAGTTACTCATTAGTAAAATTAGCTATTTCTTGCTAAATAGTGAGCCCAAATTCAGGTATAGACCATTTATTAATCATTCATGGGGGTAATTTTGTAAAGTGTTACCCACAATAGATCTTTTTTCGGGTGATTATACACTAATGAAAACATACTGATGTGTATTATATTCATATTCTGCCAATAAATCCCCCTAAATCTTCCACGCTGGACCTTTAATTGCTTATCTCTTATGTAAGAAGGCCACCTTCACTCAGTGGTCACCCATGATTTAAGCTTAATCTTCTTAGCCATGCAACATATTTAATGTCTTTGGAAAGCAGCAGATTATTTTTCTGTCAGATATTTCCCAAGAAATATATCATCAGTCAACAGGGTGATTTTTTGTTTTTTGATGAATGGTTGTCAGGAAGCAGATTGTAACTGTAACAGTCTTTGTGTTTGCTGAGATATTTTTGCACCTCTGTGCCAGTGCCAATACTCCAGATTTAGATTTTCATAGTAATGTCAAAATCTATAGCTGCGGTCCAGCGCGGGATTACCAAAGCAATATTGAAAGTAAACAACTGCACGCTCACAAAATAATTTCAGGGAGGGAAGTGTTATCCGCAGCCTAAATAAAGTACAGAGCCTCGGTATCAGCACAAACCACCAATACGCCACAGTGAAGTTTGGAAATTTACAAACAGGCTTTTCAATCAGACTGTGAGGTGTGAAGGGAAGATGACTGAGGATAATACCTCAGAAAGGAGACGGCAGCCGGGCTTAGTTTCCTCTAACAAATCCTCTGTTGCCCCGGCATCACTAACACATTAGCGGCGGTGCACGTTTTCAAAAACAGACTCCGCTTCAAGTCGGGCAACACCTGCACAACGCTGATAGAACGCCTGTAATATGAAGCTGTCACACAGACACTTTGCAAACTTAAATAGATGATATTCAGAACGGGTGGAATATCAGCTCATCATTAGAATGGAAATCCAAAAAATGTGTTTTTTGGGGGGGAGAATAATGCACGTCCTTACCAAGTCTTCCAAAAAGCATGTTTCATAAGTTGAGTGATGTGTGGAATTTCGGTGGCTAAAATAAGATTGCCAGTTGCTCAGTCAGATAAAAAACTTGACTTGCATGAAGTGTTTATCCCCAGTGAAGACATTCTGGACTTGCTGTGCAGTCTTTACAGCAGATTTGTGCCTTAGAGCAATGTATGGATTTTACTATCTGGAATAGGAAGCTTCTGTCTGTGATGGGAGTATATATTTTATCCTCTGCCTTCACATCATTTTCCTGCCAATATATGCAGCTAAAAGTTACCCATGCAGAATGTGATTCTGAGTACATTTACAGAAGCCGTTCGACTTCACAGCAGCCGCAGCAGCTACGAGTCATTGTCGGAGTTATATATATTTTTTTATCTGTCATCCAAACTGAGTTACATGGCTGTCGCATGAAAAGAATGTCTATAGGAGTCACATGGAGTGATATATCTCGCCGCCCTCTCGTTCACAAAGACGTCACTTTGCAGTAACTCTTGTTCTTTATGGATCGCATGTTAGCGCAATTCAAAGCTTAGATGAGAACAACGACAGCCAGGAGTGGCCCCCGCTGATGGAGAGGTCTTCCTCGAAAAGACAGTTTGTGTTTGTGTCTGTGAAGCGCTCGCGTTGCTTCATTGCTGTTCTTCGCCTTAATGTCACCTCATCACACCGGCATGAATGTTTCATACAGAAACAATGGGCTCTTGATTTCAGACATAGGAAGAGAAACCCGGTGACCTTGCTTACATTGTTTCAGCTGTAGCTATAGCTTCTTAATGAAGCTAACATTAGCTCCTTGAGTTGGTGGAAAACACTGTCTATGTCTGTAGACAGGATTTTCATTTTAAAAACAGTCATAAGTCAGTGTGCACATCATGGTTCCATATACCATGCAAAAAGACTGATGAACCAGTTACGTTGTCTTGCACTTTTAATGTATCATATCCAACACTCATCATAGTTTTTGCATCACTTTTTTTTGTGTTGTGTTGTTGTACACATGCATGATGTGTCAGTTTAGCAGCTTGTTGTAAAGCATGAGTGTCCAGTGTCTTGGACCGTCCTGGGCGGCAGGGATGGCTCAACACATCTAGAGCTGGTATCCATACACATGCACATGTATGATTGGATATGTTTATGGATTATTTCTACAGTGTCGATCCTGTGGGATGTCTGTTATGTTTGATTGTCTAAAATGCACGTCCAGATTTAATGTGATGTTTTTAATGTTTTGGATTGTGCTGGTCATTTTTGGGGGGGGGTTCTTCTTTTGTTACCTGCCGAGGGACCAGGGCGGAACAATTTTGAAAAAATCTAATTACGAATATTTTGACTGATATTGCAGTTATGATATGATTTGTGGTTTTAGAGGTGATGATTTTGACTGAAAAACATGTTAAAATGACCATATTGTGATTTTGCTAAAATTTTGATTAATTGTGCAGCTCCACTAGGGAGTAGGGATATAAATAAATAGATACTGGGCCCATTTTGTGCACATTTTTATTTCCGTATGCTCAAGGACCTCTCATGGTTGCTGCGGCTCAAGAATTGACATCCACAGACATGTTTCATCTCATCTAAAACTGTAGCATCTAAAGACCTCATACTGATACCAGACACCATACCCGATGATTTAATCCCTGTTTTGTTAGCTTCGCCACCCTCGTGATTGTGAGGGAGCTGCTATGTGTTGGTGCAGTTGACATATTGGAGTGTTCAGGTAAACAAATACAGTGTTTATGTAGAGATGTAGACTTCACCACGACAAAACAAAATGTAACTTTTAAATGATATTGGTGACTTGTTGGATTAAAATTGAATTACTGGGGGCAATCTAATCAGCTCTATGCCAAAACATTAACTTTCTGAAGAGCCACAACTTCCACTGGGACATGCAGGCAACATCAAGTGTAAATTAATTAGAAAAATTTAGAATTCATCTATTATATTATTGCAAAGCCGCCTGGTTGCTTGTAATGTTCTAAATAATTAACAAAATGTTAAAATGTTAGATAACAATGTATAAAGTGAGAGGTTTGAATGTATCATCCCATTTATTGTTTCCGTATTAAGTTTACACAGTCAGGAGAACCCAGGCCACTCAGTTACAATGCTATTACACTACTGTACTCTGTGCATCTTAAAGAAAACTGAGGCTGAACAAAAACACTTTCATGAAAACTTTGCAAACATGAAAATAGCAAAACTTAAACTAAACTACACAATATAAAAAAACTTTATTCAAAAAACTTACTTTACTCTGAGCCTGTTTTCATGAAGTTTGGTTTGTTATAAATGTGAGAAATTAATTGATATTTGGTATAATTGGTGACTTGTTGGAATTAAGTTGAGTCACTGGGGGCAATCTCATCAGCTCTATGCCAAAACATTAACTTCCTGAATACCCAAAGCTCCACTGGGACATGCAGGCAACAAGTGTAAATTAATTAGAATTTAATCTTTCATTAAAATAAATAAATAAATAAAAGGTAGATATCATCTATTATATTACTGCAAAGCTGACTCATTGCTTGTAATGTTCTAAATAATTAAAATGTTCTAAATATATAACAATGATTGAATTGAGGAATTTGGAATTGTCCCCTCTATCTTTTCCTTATGAAGTTTAGACAGGAAGGTGAACCCAGGCTGCTCAGTTATGATACCACGACACTATGCACCTTCAAGAAAACTGTATAAGAGACTGTACAAAAACATGTTACTAAAAACTTTGCATACATGTAGATAAAAAAAACAACTATAACATACAACAAAACTTTCTTCAAAACCTTGCAAATTTCCAGTTATTGCATATGGCAGTTGTGGTGACATTGCAGTAGGTGCTTCACCATTGAGTTCACCATCTAGTTGTTGGTATTTTCAAACAGCATGTTTCACTTCTTATGACAAAGGAGAAAAAGGCTTTGAAGATGCAGACTCAGCAGTGTGCTTGGTGAACGTAACACTATCTCAGATAACAAGTTTGCTGAGCGTAAACTGCTGCTAGCTGTTAACGTTTGCCCACACACTGATTTACTAGCATCCAGGAGCAGCTTCCACACTGTGGGTGTGCTATCATGAATCTCTCTCTGTATTTTGAGTGCAACCTGTAATCCCACAAAATATTCTAGTATGAAATACTCCTTGGCCTTGGAAGTATAGTGCTCTGTGCACTGCAGGCTAGTTAGCCCAGCATGCTAACATTTGCAGCTCACAACAACACTATTTAATCACTCCTCACACTTTTGCTATGGTTGGCCTTTTGCCCTTGTACTGTATATATACCATATGCATACTACAGTAGATACTTTGACTCTAGCAGCAGTGTAGCACCCTGTTCATCTTCCCTTTGCCTCCTCTTTATTCACAGCAGCTAGAATAACTTAGTGGAAATTATTTTCCCTCTGGCACCTCCATCCATCACACCCTGTCTTAAGTCCTATCTGATGTTGACGAACAATGCGAGTGTGTGTGATGTTTCATGAATCCATGTGCTTCTTGATGCTCGACGCATACAGCATAGCTATTTTTAATATACATGTATACGGCGTTCAGCCTCTGCCTCGGTGGAGAAGGTTGGTTTCTGATCAGGTTTGACACTAAATGATCGTGATAGCGTCTGACAATTTCTTTGTGTTCAGCTCGTTATGGAAAACTATTTATCCAATGAGTGGGATGAGCGTACACTGAGGTAGGTGTGTGGATGTGTGAGGTGCTCGGGTTGGGTGCTCCGTGCGTGCATTTGTGTGCTATTTTTACATCTGGGTTAATTCATGTAACCTTTTTGTAATGCAATCTAATTCTGCGATTTGGTAACATCACCTTAGCACTGAGTGTAATGTCAGAACCCCCACTCAGCGCAGCTCTGCAAGAAGAATGTAATAGAGAGAGAGCCCATGGGAGTTTGATGTGGAGATTGAGAATCTCATAACGATATCTGTATCTATTGTACAGCAAGCTATTTCCACAAATGGCCGCGTAATATACCTTTAAACTTTGCCAGCGCAGTGCTTAGCTTGCAGAGAGGGCTGAATCTCATATACAAGTGAGATTCTCTGTTGATTCTCTGCACATACTGTACAGTATAGGGGAGAGCGGGGCATCTTATCACACGGGTAAGTTGTCACACTGTTGACATCAGTTGAATGTGCATTCAGCTCACTCATTCAGTACTGTATATGTAACTGTAATCTAACGTAAAGATATTTTTTTTATATTTTTCAACCTAAACTGCACAATATTTATATTATGTTTACACAGAATATAGAAGAGAAAAGGTGTGTTTTGACACTTGCAAGATTATTAATGATTTCTTACAGCTCATAACGAGACACTAACTCATTCGAAGAACATTCAGCATGAATTTGAACTCTAATTAACGCAAAACGGGGAAACAAAAACAGTTATTTCAGCCTGGATTAGAAATTTCAGAGGGGGACATCACGACAGCGAAACGAGTATTTTAACTTGTGGATCTGGTCATTTTATGCTTTATTACAATAAATATATTACAGATTTCTCATTCAGTGTGAGAAATAAAAACGTGAAGATTATACATTTGTGCACAAGAATATACTCTTCATTTAATATGGAAAATGAGTGACTGCGATGAACTGAGACCGAGAAATTGAAGTGAAAGCAAAAAGCGTGACATGTCCCGCTCTCCTCCACTGTGCAGTCAGCTGCTCCTCCATCAGACCTCTTTAAGCATGTATGTAACACGACACGCAACATTGGAAAAACTGAATGAATGCAGAGAGCATAATGAGAGCTTCCTCACTATTAAGCAGAATTTCCAACACCCCTCTCTTGTAATCTACAGAGTAGCATAAATGGTGAACTTTGGCAGCCCGCAGCATGATTAATGCACTGCACACTAAATGGATTTGCAATGAACCAATCGTGTGATGAGCTGCTTACACTCGCAATAAACTGGTACCTCGGCGGCGGCGCGGCTCCTACCGCTCTTTTAAGTCAGAATTTGCATGGCAAATAGCCACGGTAGGCTCATTCATGTGGATATGTGTGACCGGAGTGAGTCATCCATCACAAACACGGGGCCTTTGCCTTCTCACGGCTGTTTTTAGACCGTGCGGTGTTACTCCCCCTCGCTCTCTGGAGCAGGTCAGCTGGTCAAAGGCGTGTTTGTCCGCTGTTGGGTGTCTGTCCCCACAGCCTGGTCGTGTTGATTTTTGTCTCCTGTGGCACCGTCAGTTATCTGGCCCTGTGACCTGCGCCATTTCTCCCTGACTCGCCGAGGCAGCCTCTCGGCACGGCTCCTCACCGCATCATATTTCCGAGACATCTCATATCCTTTTTGCTCGGTGCAAAAGAGCCCCTGACATCTGCGATTATTCTAAACCTTTAAACTGTCTTTTCTTATTACACTTACCGAGTTGTGATAGATTAAGCTTTATCTTCACGGCCACATTGCGCCTCCTTCTTTTTCTTTTTGCGCCGGATTGTTTATGTTTGTGTCTGTCCAGAGAAAGCCTCTCCGAGCAGGAATTCATCAATGCGCTTTGTCCTAATATCGGGGGCAGCATAAAAACAGGCTGCGAGGTCTAATAGATTAAGACCGCTGCCATCCTTCAACCCCAGTGCTGATTGTGCATCGTGATTTCATTACCCACAGGAATGCTCTAACACTTTTGTCTCAGAGCAAAATTGTGTTGAACTGAAATAGCCATTTCCTCTAAATAGAAAACATGTCCTGAAGATACGAGGGTGTTATTGTGTATCTACTGTGCTGATATACCTTTATCAACAAATACAGATCGTTACCTGGACAAACAATAACTGGAGCTCGGTTGTAGCAATTTGTGGTTGAATTTAAGCCTCAAGTGAATGAGCGCCCAACATGGAAAAGTCATAATATGTCTCATAGAAATGCTCCTGCCGGAGTCGACCTGTATGGCTGTGATTGGATTAGATTTGGGGCGGGGGGGGCTTTCTGTCAGGTGTTTTTGTAGGGGTCGGGGGTGAGGGTGAGGTGGGCTGTGCCTGTGATGAGTGAAGCCACTGCCCTGCGTGGCGGCGGAGGATGGATGGCCCCGGAGTACAAGGTCTAAGAGAAATGTGCCCACCGTGCCGTTAGGGAATAGGGAGGAGATGATTCATTTTCAGCATCACTTCACCCAGGATGATCTCATTACTTTGTGCGAGTGGACAGTCCCGGCGTTGAGAGCTCGGCGGGGGCCGCGGAGCCTCCGCCCTGAGAGGCGTGTCGCACGAGGCATTACACGCTCCTCCGCTGTTTGTGTATTGATTATGGAATATAATAGAAAGATAGGAGGAGCACAAATTTATTCATGGTGTCCTTTCAGATGATTTTACGAAGCCGTGAAGTGAATATAATAGTTCCTCTTCTTGAAAGATGAATGTGAAACCACTTTACAATAACCATCATTAATAAATGCTAAATTGATAGTTAATTAAACTTTAGTTAGTTGCCGTTTCACTGATAAACAATGAAATGATGATTATGTTTGCTAATTATTAGTAACGCTATAATTTGTTATTTTATCATTGGTTTGTGTAATGTAAAATGATGAGATTATAAATTATATTTTGTGTGACAGCTGACAAGAGGTGATCACTCTGATTTAATTAGTAAACTAACTTTATTGTCTTCCTGGATATTACATATTTACTATTGCTAACTTGACAGAGTGTCTATAAACATTATCTGGGTGGTTATTTTAAAGTTGCAACAGATGCTTATACAGTGGTTTAATAAATGGTTGACAAAGCGTATACAACCATGATTTGAATGTTTGTTAACAGTACAAAGACTCATAGGGTAGACTGGGGACAGTTGCAACAAGGGATGGTTGCAACAGGTCTTATTCTTCCAGTCAGAAACATGCTAGAGTGATGATGCTCATACTGCACATGATCATTTAGACCCTCTCCCCGCCTCAGAACATCAGAAGATACGTTCAACATCTGCTGCTGCATTTATTGGAAAAACAAACAAACAAACAAACAAACAAAACTTCTTTTGGAAGTATGAAAGTACTTCTTTTTCGTAAGCTATATTTTTATTCATTCTTACCTTTTTATGAATTGATCGAAACTTACTTGGTTTGAATCCTTGTTTTGTTGACTTCTAAGTGGCATGTTTAGTACGTGTCTTGGTAAATGTGTCTAGTTAGCATGTGCACCCAAATACAAATGAACATGTTTAATAAAAGTTTGTCAACTGTTCCTTGGGGTAAGTTGCAACATCTGACTTCTTCCTTTCAAATACACATTATGAACAATATGTCATATATAATCATCTTTAAATGGTAATTATTGGACAGATTTTGTCGAGCTAGTGTAAATACTCTCTGTGTAAGAGAAATGTAAAAAAGTGTTCCAATCTTCCCCAGTCTCCCCTATTATAAAGTGTAACCAATATAGGAAATTGTTCTATTTCATCGGCCTTATTCAAAGCCTACTTTTGTTTTCATTGAGATTATTAATAACCCAAATTCATGAATATTGAGTGAATGTTATTTACAATCTGCTTTTGATGCATTACTTACACGCTAACACATTCAGCTGCAGACACCTGTGCATATTCAGGAATCTCAATTACAATGCAGACAGTTGGAATTGACAGTCACTGCTCATATCCAGTGGTCTTATTATTTATTACCTCTTCTGTTTACACACTCAGTTAACACATACGTTGAGTGCATAATACATTATCTCACGAACAACTGCATAACCAGAGTGTCAGAGGTGATCATCTGTTTGGCCCCCTTTTCATCTTTTCTTTTTCATTTTCCCGATTCGTAATTATCCCGATGTGTGATAACGTATGTTCTAATTATAGTATAAATAGACAATTAAATAATAATCAGAAAATCTGGAAGCGTCTGTGAGTTCTCAAGGCTTTGAACACGGAGAACGAGGCTTATCATACCTCTCTGTGCACTAATTAAAATGAGGTACGACTTCATATCTGAGTCGCACAGTGGAGCGCCTCATGTTTTAACAGTGTGCAGTGGGGCGAGAGCACAGACTCTCACAATGCCCTGTTAAATCAAAACAGAAAGATTAAACACAGATGTTATTGAGCATTTTAATGATCCATACCTTCATTGCAGCCTATGGAAGAAAAAAAAAGTCACAGTTTGGAGGAAGAGGTTGCTTGTCTTCAAGTTTAATTGGGTGCTGTGTTTGAGTTATGGGGGACCAGTGGTGGAAGAAGATACTTTAATTAAGTGAAAGTAAAAAGAAACACCTACAAGAAAAGTTCTGTGTATTTTAAATTTTGCAGAAGTACAGAAGTATTCTAGCCAAAATATATTGAAGTGACAACTTATTATGCAACTTTTTTAATGTTATATTATTTCTTGACTGAGCCATTCATGTGTAAAGAGCATTAAATGTTGAAGCTGGTTGAGGTGTAATTTCTATAAACAGATATCTGTATAAAATCTGTTGGCAAGAGACAAGATTTTGATAATGGAAGTGGACACCTTGCCAGCGGCCCCATGATTAGGAGACACATATCAAGCATGGGTTCGGGGAGTCCTCCACCATAGGATTTTGTCATAAATATTATTTCCTGCATTTTGGTGAACTTCCATGCACCTACCTGTACTATTTATGCATGAACTTTAAGTCCCCTGCTACTCTCAACATGATCTCAATATGGATGGGATAGCCTGCCCGTTGGCAGTTACAATTACAATCTGCATAACAGGGCAACAAAAAGTGACATTCTCTTCTACAAATTCTGATTTAATACTTCTCCGCTATGACTCGCGAAACTCTTAACATTCTTCATCGTTCCAAGCATGTGAAAACACAGGACAAGGTACCTTTCAGCGGCTTTATGAGAAGCCTTTTTAGTACGTGATTTACGGTCGAAATTCGGGTTGATTTAGGCAACAAAACCACTTGGTTAGGTTTAGGAAAAGATCATGTCTGGAGTTAAAATAAGTATGTTAACTTGTGTACACCATGTGATGTAAGTGCAGCAAGTCCCACGATGAAAGTCAAATCATGCAAGTCATGTGACGCACTTAACATCATGCATGTTTTGGTTTGTCTTCTGTATAGGGCTTTTCACACTGCACTTAGCTCCAGGCTAAGAAAGCTGTTAGCCTAAGGCCAAGAGCTCTCTTAGCATGAGGTTGAGAGCTTTCTCAATGACCCATCCCAAAGTGGGCTAACCTCGACTTAAGTCTTGGGCTTGCTGGCCCCGCTCTGGAGAAGGGTTAACCCCAAGTTTATGGGGTTAACCCTGAAAATCGACTAAACCCAGGGCTAAAAGCTGCCAGTGTGCAACAAGGCTAAATGATTAGAAGAAGATAATCAGCCAGGTTGATGCAAAACACCTGTGTGGGTGTACAGAGGCTTTAACCCAGGGCCACAAGAAGGGCAGTGTGAATCATATAGCCCTGGGTAAGTCCCCTTCCTTTCAGTGAATATAAAGCTAGCATAGCATAACCTAGCATGCCTGAAGTGGTCGTCTTGAAGATGTAGCTTCTGAGAGAATTACTCCAAAGATAATGCAAATAAGTGTGCTCAAATACAAGTAGGGACATGTCCACACCTTTCATATGCAACTTAGAACAACACTCTTTCAGTTTATACATTGTTAAGATCACAACGCATTCTTTTTTTTTAGTATTATTATTATTTTGGCACCATTCACAATTACCTAAACAAGAATGATCAGTGTCTTTGTCCTCCAATTTCTGAAACTAACAAATGCCCAGCTTAGGGTTTCCAAATGAGGTTCTAGAATCTGGAATTGAGTCCCAACTAATGTTGTAAACTTTCCCCACAAGCTTGTGCTATAGGTTTATTAGGCAAAAGGAATGTAGGCTACTTACTTTCCACTTTCAAAATTCAGCCACAGTATTCAGTGTAGGTCACCTGTGTCACACTTTACTGTACCTATAAATGATGTGGGTAAATACATAGAAAATGGCCTTAAATGGTAAAAAAATACACTTTGTGCTTTTGTGCCTATCGCCCAAGTGAAACATCATCTGTTACCCAGCCTGTGAAGACAGCTGGATTGTCTAAAATTGACAGTTTCTGTTCCATTAGACATGCATGAGGCGACTGAAACATCCCCTGTTAGTCTCTGCATTACTGAGGCCAGAGGTGCTCAACGCTGCCCTCTGAAATCATATTTTTAGGAGGGTCACAAAAAACAATAGGCAAGAATTAATTCTATTAATAATAACATTTCTAGCTAACAAACAAAATCAAAATCCAGTCCACATCCGCAGGAAACATTCCACAGCGGTCTTGAATTTCCCCGGCATGCTTGTTTGTTTCTAATATTGTCAGTCGAGTACATTTTTTCAAATGTCAAAACTGTGGCAAACACTAACAAGATCCTCATTATTTTTGGTTTTACAATGAAATCCCAAAGTATTGATGGCAGTCTGCCAAGTGATGAACCTCACAAACTGACCACTGCGGTTTGTTTTATCTACATCAAGAAGGAAGATGTGTTTTGTCGGTCTGTGCGTGTATGTTTGTGGGCTGTGTTTGTGCAGATGCTATATATTGTTTTCCACTGCTCAACCGTCATATTGTTCAGCTTTAACTGCGTTGAATTTGAATGTTCTAGTTTCAAATGCGTCTTTCCTGCCTGCAGTACATCAAAATGTTAGACCATGTGCTGTGATTTTTTTTTTCTTACATACTATAATTGTGGGGTGCTTTGAGGTATATAGTTTTTCTGCGCATTTTGCAAACAAACGCCTCATTTCTTTTCATGACATGCATCATTGTGGCATTTGTGCAAGGCTAGACATGTTCTTGACCAGCAATGCACATAAACATCATCTTGCAGAAATGCATTTGCTGAGTGTGTCACCAGACTTTAACTCGTAAGAATGATCGATTTTATTTCCGTGACACACTTTTACCATTAAATGACAAACAATTGTTACAATTAGAGGGGAGGCTGACAGCAAATAATGGGGATAAAAAGTGACCTTGCAGCTCAGAGCAGCCAGATGGTAAAGTGAAATAAACACACAGGTCAGAACATTTTTAGACCTTGTCCACATGGTATTCCAACACAGGAATAATGTACCAAAAGACAGTGTTTTTTATTTAACACTAGAACAGCCGAGGTGGCCATTTTGACCATTTTCAAATTTGTATGTGCCGTAACTTAGTTAAATTAAAACATCCTGCTGGTGCCTGACTTTTCCAAAAAGAGTGTGTATTTTTATTTAAAATGTTTTGTTTTTTTTACATAATTTACACAAAAGGCAAAGAAAATGTGATCATTTTTACGTATTTTATGTGTTGACCACATGGAAATTGCCACTTTTATATTGTTTACTTTTTGCACAGTTGGAGATGCATCTTGGTTGCTTAGCAACTATCATTGTCTGTGTCAATAAAACCTCACAAGTGGTCTCGATTTCAAATTTCCTGATATTAAAATACGAGTAATTTATTAGACTCAATTAAAAATAACATAGGGATGAGTTAGGGAGACCAGGGATGGTTGTAACACTTTTTTGTCTCAACACCTATACCTATAACTATGTTGAAATAATATGTACTGTATAATCTTGGTGGTTGTTATCTTACAGAAAAATACTGCTGTGAATATATGCAATATTTACGGTTTACTACACACGATGGCATGCATATTGATAAATAAATTTTACAGAATAAATGCATTTAATATCTTAGTCTGGTATTTATAATGAAAGATAATAGAGTTTGAAAGTCAAAGTTCAGAATGACCGCTTATGGCCATTCTAGTAGTTATGGCACTCCTGGTGTTAAATCATTATGGTGCCTGTTTATTAGGAGTAACATGTAAGGTACATCAGCAGTGACACAGATACCCTTAAATTAAAGACACTGTACATGAGTCCCACAGAGAACCATGGAGGATACTTAAATAATAAATGTATATTGACATCGGAAAACTAATGTTTACTGTGTGTCATTCATTTTCACAAATTGATTGGGATAGTTACCTTAATTAGTTTGCATTGTGCCACTCAGTGTAGTTGATGTGGAGTAATACGAGCGGAGGCAGAGAGTCTCCGTCAGCTGTTGTTTGCAGGTTGGCTCAGTTCAGTAGCTGCAGGATGTTGACTTTGTCAAGGTTGACCTTAATGCATGTATGGCTTGATAGGGATGACATGCTCTCTGCTGACATCGCCTTTGATGTCTTTAAAGTGACATGAACTAGAAGGCAAGACTCAGCAGCCACTATACTGATTCTGTTTAGGTGAGGCCGTCCGCCCTCAAAGGAGCACTCCACCATTTTTCAGCCTCACCTCCAGGCCCACACAGAATCTGTCCCCGCAGAATTTCAGTGACACTTCCTTAGATTTTCCATAGATTTCAAATGAATAGATGAATGTGTTGACGTGGTACTCATTGATAGATAAATGTTAAATGGTACTCTCTGCTACACGTTGAACCTTGCATTTTAGTGGCCATGTGTGCTACATTTATTGTTGGTTGAGGAATTTTATTGTGAAAGGCTATCACACAGCCTTTGACCCAACATCCTTCCAAACAATGTAAAGTCACTGGCTCGCTGCTGGCTAAAATAGATGACATAAAGGCAAAAATAGCCAGTGGAGGATGATAAATTGTGGACAATACATCGTCAAAAGCTAAGTCGGACACTTGGAAGGATTTTGGTGCGCTCAAAGACTGTGTGAATAACCTCCTCAGTAGCTTTGGTGCTAGTAAACAGTTTCAGACAGTCTTAGCTTTTGATCGTGGCATGCTAGGCTCTTCGTCACTATGGTAACATGTGGATAGCTCCAGAAGCAGGTCCAGGTCCTGTGCCGCCACTATGACCTGAAAATGACCCCAAACATGGATGCTCCCTCTGGCGGCTTTATTGGGCATGTCCAGACATGTTTGAGCCACCAGAGCCAGAGGACGGTGACAGGACGGTATTTTGTTTTTCTTCTGTGTTGCGTTGTTGGAACTGAAGTGAGATAACGTGAACTTCCCGGTTGCTTTGGACTGAGAGAGTCACTGAAGGTAGTTTCATAACTGACCATTAGGGAGGTTGAGGTATGGGGGAGGTGGTGTCGTTTATGCGTTGGTTTGCGGGACTTATATAATGTTGGGTGACCATGGCTCCGGCAGGTCACAAAGCCGTGTTTCAGGTTCTTGCAAAAAGCACTTGAACATAGAAATCGTGACCAACAGTTCACTGGTCTAACTCCACAATTCAGTACTTCACAGTTCTCAGTCTTTTCACATGTTTTCAGCAATTATTTCTAACATGTATAATGCATTTAGAGGAAAAACTGCTCAAAAACAATCTTTGTTATTTTAAATAAATATTGTCTATCACGTTATAAGCAAAAACAGTCAATTCTGCAGATTTTCATTCAGGACCACAGCTGAAAATTGTATATTCCTGCTGATCTCCATATATTATCAGGTTAGGCTGCCTGTGATTAACTTCAAGTTTATCAGCACATTTTTTTTCATCTTGACATTTCAAAGCTGGAAAAGCAGCTGCGTACAATATGTAATTACATTAATGATGGCTTGACCCACAGGAACATTTAAATGGAACTGAGCCATCATTAATGTTATTAGTGTGTCTGTAGCTTCCTGCTACAACAAGGCCGAGTGTGTGGTGTGAAAATAACAAGACAAGGTTGTTTCTATAGCACCTTTCAATAACAAGGCAATTCAGAGTAGTTTACATTAATGCATAAAAGGGCATTAAGACCAGATAAACACAAAGCAATATAAAAACAAACAAACAGTATATTAATGTAAATATATTAATCCATGCTGGATTTTCAGGCGTGCCTCAGTTTTACGCCCATTCAGGAGGATAACAAAGAACGGAGGTCCACACAGCTTAAAGTGATTATTCATCAAGGATAACTCACCATAAGCAAACTAATGTGTGAAGTCAGCAAATAGAAATGAAATGAAGGTGTTATGAGACTGTAGTTGGTAATCTCAACTATTTGTAACATTAACCAAGGTTAAACCACAGGCTCCAAGCAAATGACAACAATCCCTCACTGAGATTGGGAGGGGCGCAGCTATCAGGGAGAACCTGAAAGCTGGAAGCAGAGGCAGGCCAACACATACACTGTCATGTAGACTGATGACCAACTGCAACCATAACGAGTGCTTTGTGCTTTTTGATAGCATGCTAACATTTATTATGTACATTCTCGGCAGGGATGTGCCGATCAGCTGTTCAGCATCAGTATCCGTTTGATACTGGCCAAAATCACTGGATCGAATATTGGGGAGAAAGAAAAACTATACATCCCATACAATCCATTAGTCTAAACTATTGTGTAAATGCTTAACTTAACAGCAGGGCCGTCATCATGTCAGCTGAGTGGAGTGATGTCAAGCTCAAGGAAGTAAAACAGCCGGGTGTGATTTATACGATTTATTCAGATTTCATTTCGAAAGTTTGATCCGTGCTGACCAATCAAAAATGCTGCTAAATGTTCTCAATGAGAAAAAGCTGAAATACAGTTTTTTCTCATTCACTTTGGCTTAATTCTCAAATGAGAATCACGTTTTTTCAAAACAGTAAGTTCAATTCTCTGAAGAATTAGTTTGTTGTTCACAATAAACTGGAATTTCTAATTCATTCAAACAAAATGCGGGTGTTTTGGCACGTGTGTGCAAAAGAGTAAGTACAATTGTTTACAATTTGCACAATAACCACTTGTACATGGCTTGCTTATCAAACTGACGAGTTGATTCTCAGTGAAACTGTCAAACTCTTCACAACTTCTGAACATTCTTCCATCATTTGAGCCACCACAAAATGACAAAATCCATTCAATTATCAAAATCTGTCAGACAGACATGAAGAGATCATAAATATCTGACATGATGTTTGCTAAAATTGGCAAGTGAGCTGCCAGACGACAGTAATGAATCAGGAATCAGAGGTCAATCGTCTGTTCGCAGCACATGTAACCAGAGGTGTAGCTGGGGGTAAATCCAAGTAAACTCAGTTTATCCACATTTCACCCACCTCTATATTTACCACTACACCCCTGCATGTCACACATTGCTACACAAATAATTGTACTGTATATAGATACAATAGATATAGATACAAATGTGCATGTGCTTTTCTGTGTACTACAGTATTTTACAGTATTGATGTTCCCCCAATAAACTTTTACTGAAACTACTGTTGAAATCTGAATCTAAAAAGCTCAGTGTGATACACAACAGCATCCAGCTAAACAAAACTGACAGTATGTATAGTATAGAGAGCAGTCAGTGTCAACAAAAAAAGCAGAACAAAAAAGAGACTGTACTGTATATAAGAAACATTTCCAGAGTTGACTGTCACGGTGAAAAATTTTGGCCAGTACGGCTCACACAAAGACGGAACAGCTTTTTATTTTGGTGGCTTTGACCAATTCACTGACACAAAAATTACATTTTGAAACATGAATTAAAAAGTTTTGGGTGAGCAGCTACTACAACTGCAATAGAGTTGTGCCGTCCCACTTACAGTTTAGAGGATGGTAAGACTGTTTTGGAAAAATAGGTAAGGCAAGGCATCTTTATTTATATAGCGCATTTCATACCAATAGGCAACTCAATGTGCTTTACATAAAGACAGAACATTTAACAGTAAAAGCAGAAAATGTAAAAAGAAAAAGAACATGCAAAAACATTTTTTTTTTAAATTTTAAAATTAGAAATTTCCAATATTTAAAATACAGTTAAAAGAAAGAAAGAGAAAAAAATATAGGAAGTACAAGAAAGAGTGCAAATCCAAAAATTATTATTTAAAACTCTTAAGAGCTCAGCCATACGCACATGAAAAGATAATCGTTTTTAACCTGGATTTAAAAGTGGTTACAGTTGGGGCTGATTTCAGTTCTGCTGGTAGTTTATTCCAGTTGTGTGCAGCATAACAGCTAAATGCTGCTTCACCATGACTAGTTTGTACTCTGTGCTCCACTATCTGACCTGAGTCAGTAGATCTCAGAGCTCTACTGGGTTTATACTCTACTAACATGTCCTTCATGTATTCTGGACCTAAACCATTCAGTGATTTGTAG
>JAJHUR010000135.1:0-19993 GCA_027495735.1 Lutjanus campechanus
CACGCTTTTTCCTAACATTAATAGATTTGAGACGTTAACATATTTCAGAACACCCACACACTAAACATAATTTAGCAGATACAGCAGACAATGCATGGTAGCAAACACCCACACACTAACTGATACCTCATGACAGCACAGACGTCTCCTGTGAGGTTGCGCCTGCAGGACGTTGAACTGAGGTATTCCTGGGGGTTGAGCCGGTACGTGTCGATCATGAAGTTTCGGTACGCCAGGTAGCTGCAGTGTACAGGAAAGATGGTGTTTTTAGTGACGCCACCTCCATCACCTGAGAGGACTTTGATAGTAAAGTCTGAATGCCTGCAGAACTCACATTTCTGGAGATTTGGACTTGTTCTTTCCATTGAAGAATTCAGGCAAAGCACGTTTCTCTATCGAGTGAGTGCTGGAACACATGGACAGGACGGTTTTTAGTAGAGATCTTGTCCCTTGCCTACAGATTCTGTATACTCATATGAAAATATCTGTTTATAGAGATTAATTGTGCAGTAATAAGCAAGGTCTTAACAAGTGTGTACATCTGTGTGTGTATTTGTTTACCTGTTGTAATTGAACCAAGATGTGTAGCTTGGTATTATGATATGATGGGTCTGTTCTGTGATGCTGTCCTCTCCCTCGGACAGGCGCGGTATCTCCGCTCTCCCCTCCTCATCTTCCTGAACACATACGAACACACAGAGTCAATTGAATAACACTGAAACAAAGACATTAATTGATACAGATTAATGCAACGTTCCAGACAACGGCAGCACCCATAGAAGCCTAAAATAATACACACTATCATACACACACAACTGTGTCAAAGAAACTCATCAATTTGTCACTTTTTTTGTTGTTGTTGTGCACCTGAAACGTTTGAGGTCGGAAGTTGGAAATTTCAACTGAGAAATTCCGACGCAATTGAACGCAGCATAACTAACCCTCCTGCAACACCTTAATTGAGAAAAATGACATCATACTCACCCTTCCTGGGAAATCATCCTCCGGTTCATCTGGAAAAAGGAAAAGTGCAGGAAGAGTGAGAAGTCAAGGTGCATACACACAAACAACAAATAAAAGAATAAAATAACTGTATTTAATCATTTTTAATGTTTTAAACTTAAAGAAACATTTAAACACACTACATTTCTCCTTAAACATTAATTATAACTACCCAGGTCAGTCATGGTCCCTCCTTTGACAGGAGTATTCTCACTGTCCTTCTTCAGGTTGACTACAAAACATGGAAACACAATAAAAATAAATTAGAGTAGAAATGCAACTTTACTGACTACTTTTATGCAACAATTTCCATGTCACTGTTTTTTAGTGTTTTACCAATCTTGGGAAGTATAACTTCCTCCATGTTAGGAACAGGGGTAGGGTCCTCCATGTCTTTGGTCAAGTCCTCTTCTGGCTCTTCCTCCTGTTGTCCACGCCGCCTCCTGTGTACAGACACACACATAAAAACCCATGCTGGGACTGCACACTGAGATGCCAAACCAAACCAACCAGTATTACCTCCTGTTTATCTAAAACAGTTGTTCTTACCCCTTCTTTCCTTTCTTCCTGCCTTCAGAGGAGGGAGGAGAGGGGGAGCGTCTTCTCTTTTTGGAAGGGGTGGATTTGGAGTCCTGCTACAGAGGGTAGAGGGTGGTGAAAGAAAGCAAGAGTTTAAATTTAGTTTAGTGTTAATGCTGTATTTGATAGGGCAGTTGAAGGGAGGACAGGAAAGGGAAAGAGAAGGGGGGTGGGGGGTGGGGGGGGGTTGATGTGTTTTGATTTACACCTCCCTCAGGAGTACTGGAGTACTGTTATATCACAAATCATATCACATTTGATACTTTTCAAAATCCTTCAGTCTTAACACAAAGGTGAAATTACAAAATAGTGGCTGGTAAAAAATATGAGTGGCTGGTGGAAGAAAAAGTTAATTTCCAATAACTGAGAACACCGTTCTCTTCACAAGCCCTCCACACCGCCTACAACTTCACACAAACCTGGTCGTCTCGGAGGTGAATACGCTGGCGGAGAATGACTGGTACGTTCCTCTCATCCACACAATAGTCTTCTTCATTCATCCACTCGTTGAAAACATCTGTGTCCAGAACCCAGCCAGCATGGACCTGTAGCACACACACCCACAAAAAATAAGTATGAATATGGTGCATGCTGGTGTATCTCATGTGTGTCCAAAATGAAACACACCACATCATGTGACCAAATAGCGGCGAAATTGACTTTAGCAGATAAATTAAAAGGCTGTCAAGTTACTGTCTGAATATTTGAAATTATATCATAAAAAAGCCCCCATTATTTATATAGAGTCTCTGGTCTGCCCTGGTTCTAAAACGTGGTTTTGGAGCAACATAATGCTGCCATCCTGTCTTTTTCAGAGGCTGCCCTTCTTATTTCAGCAAGACAATGCCAAGACATATTCTGCTTGTGTTACAACAGAGTGGCTTCATAGTAAAAAGAGTTCAGGTACTAGACTGGCGTTCCTGCAGTCTAGACCTGTCTCTCATTGAAAATGTGTGGTGCATTATGAAGCACACAATGCGACAAAAGAGACCCCAGACTGTTGAGCACCTGAAGTCATATATCAAGTGAAAATGGAAAAGAATTTCACTTTCAAAACCCCAACAATTTGTGTCCAAAGGCTTAAAGAGTGTTGTTAAAGGTGATGTATCACAGTGGTAAACATGTCCTGGTCCCAAGTTTTTGAAAGCTGCTGCAGGCATTAAATTTATAATGAGTGTACTTACAAAAAACAATAAAGTTTATTGGTTCAAAAATTAAATATCTTATCGTTGTACTGTATTCAATTGAGTATAGGTCAAAAATGATTCACAAATGATTTCATTCCGTTTTTATTTATGCTTTACATTGTCCCAACTGTTTAGAATCGGGGTTGAAACTAAGTATAGAGTGTTGCAGCATTGTAGGCTGTTACATGCATGTTGCTGTACTAACCCGCCAAGGCTTTTCTGAATGTGGCATCTCTTCGACCTCTCCTTCAACATCACTTGAGGACAGCCAACTGTCATAACTGTTGAAAAGTGATAAGAGACATTGTAAGCGAGTATTCTGTTTGTGTACAAGTGCTCAGTGTGTGTGCCTGTGCATTACCTGTCAGGGTGCATGCCCCAGTGTACCAAGACATGTTTGTCTTTCCGCATGACGGGACGCATCCATTCATCTGAAAACAGACGTGTATGACACAACATATCAAGTAACCAGGAGTTAGCAGTACCTGGAATTTACAAAGATTACAAACACACATACATGTGCAAATTTAACTGACCTTCCTCTGTAGAAGCAGGTGAGGGATAAATGTGGTGACTGGCGAGTGTTCGGTCCTCAGTGAGTGTACCCTGTGCAAGGACAGTAGCACTAAAATTGAACTGCATTATCATCATTATCTCAGTGTACTTCAGCATATAAACATCAGTCCTTCTAACCCTCTGCTCATTTTTAACATCCTCTGCAGCACTTTACCTGGTGCTTGGTGATAATATCAGTTAGTCTGCTGGCCAGCTCCTGATCCAACGCAGGGTCCAGATATACCACAGGCAGTGACATGCAGTTGTTCTGAAGACACACAAAACACAGATACAGGCTCATCAGTGGTGTGTCCTCTGTGGGCTATGTGTATTTATATGTTTGTCTATATCACCTGGATCAGCGCTCTTTCAATAGCACCAAACATCTCAACATTCCTCTCAGTTCTGGATGGATTCTGTAAGTCAAACCTCCGCCTGTAAAAAGAGGGAGGGGAGTATAGGTGATATGAAGGATAGTGCCGTGAAAAGGAAAAAAGCGTTACGAGATCTGCAACTCACCAGCCTTGCTCAGCCTTAAACTTGTAGGCAGTGCCAAGAATGTGGCACAGTCCACCCCCTGGTCGCAGGTCCAGGAAGCATTGTGCCTGCAGAGAAATCATAAAATCAACCACCTGTTTTGTTTAGGGATGCTGCTAATACTGATAACAATCCAATACCATCTTCTCCCCTTCCTTAAACAACTAAGCTGTTAATAATAGTTTACTTTGGATGAATGTTGCTTAACCTAGCCATCTAAAAAAACATCATGTGCATACTGTTAAACAAATATTCTCCTCCCATGCAGGACCAAATACACAGCATAATAAAGCATACAGCATAATTAAGTCATGTTGTGGACATGACTTAATTATGCAATACTGATACTTCCTTTATTTAGACTTTTTCATACAAATGACTTTTAGCAGCATTTCTGATTGATCAGCACTATTCAAACATTAAAATTGCTATTCAAATAAACTGCATCAATGTATAAATGACACTTCTGTTTTGCTGTTTTCTGTCTTGAGCTTAAAATACCTCCACACAGCTGACATGATAATAGCGCTGCTGACAGTGCTCCCTCATGTTCCAACTATTGTTCACGTGGCACATGCTGCTCATCTGTGTTACCCTTCAGAGCACTTTTTTTTGAAGGGCCAGCTTTGAATAACATAAAGTGTCAAGGGGCTAGGCATTTACATTTCATATGCCTGACCTGAAAAAATTAGGAATTTAAATATGTAAAATAATGCACAAATAATGCACAAAACTGCTTAACAGCATGTTGCTCAAAGTTTGGATATGCATTTATGTGATAGTTTAGGTCACTATCAGACCAATATTGATACAGAGGATGGGAGTGGTGCATTCCTAGTTTTGTTGTTTGTTTTACATGTTTATAACCCATTTGCCAGATTTTCTGTTACCTTACTCTGTCAGCTTTTTAATGAGGACCACAACTGAAAGAAACTGAGAATTATGGTGATTTTATCCTCTGCTGTTCTAATTATGTGTCAATGCTGAGTTACTGCAGTTATATTACTGTCAGACAAATGTATCTATCCAAAGCCAGTATATTCTTTATATCTTATTATACTATTATACAGTGAGTTCAACCCCTGTAAAACACAAGAATACCAGCATAAATCTTAAGACTTTGGAGACTGCTGGCTACCAAAGGTTAAGATACTGGAAATTCAGAATACTTTGCAGAAGGGCCTTTTCTGCACAGACATTTTGACATGTCACAGCAAAAGAAAATAGTTAAATAATAAAACTAATGACAGCTGAATTCCATTTGACTGCCTCCATTTCACGGCCCTAATATTTGTTTATGCTGGCTCACAGTCACACTTATGACTTACTGGGACGCTTGAATAGAAGAGAGCCATGATTTATGTTATTAGCAAAACCTGATTTATTCCTACTATGACAGGTCAAAATGTCTGCTGTGAAACGGGCCCATTATATGAGAAAGTCAGTGAGAGACACACTCACAGGCAGCTTGGTGAGGGCAGGACTGACAGCTTGTCTGCCAAAGGCATCCTCTTGGAACTGGAGAAGCTGCAGGGTCACTGCAGCCAGAGCCTGACACGATGGATTATCCACCAACACATACTGGCACACACAGACACGCATTTTATAATGAATATGAGGAGAATGTTTCATTATCATACTTTAATGCAACCTACGATCAACTGCATTTTACCAATCTCTCTGACAATCTCACCAACTTTGTTATATTTGGTCTGATTAACCACAAGTACCTGGCTATTTTAGCACATCTTTTATAATCAAATAGATATAGCATTCCCTAACTTCATCACACAAATCTTGCTAGCCGGTGTAAACGTAACGTTATCCAGCACGAGACATTTGTTTACAGTGTAAGCCTTTGGACTTGCTAGCAGGGGGCGGCTAGCTTGTTAGCTCGCCTCCTAGCCAACCAACTACCTTTTTGTAGTGCTTCCCGATCCACTGTCGCACCACCTCCAGCTGGGCTAAAGTATCTGGACTCTCCCAGAACCTGGCGGACGGACTGCTGTCTTTTTTCCGATGTGTGGGTGTTCCGGAGCTGGCTTGGCTTGTCCCGGGTATCCCAAGGTTTGCTCCTCCGGACATTGTAGCCATTATAAAACGAGATTAATTTCAAACGAGAGAACAAAACTGGCTAGCGCGCTCGCTAGCTTTTGCGTTCTCGCTTTTTCTCGCGAGACGCAACGCGACTGTCAAGGTTTAAAGGGTTTCTGTTTTTGAATGTTTAACTCGTTTACATTTTTCATGTGTTTTCATTTAGTTATGTGCTTTTTGAATCAGCACTATATATATTTTGTATTACTTATGCGCGCAACATTTCACAGCTTTGTTGTAAACCCGAAGCAAACTAAAACCTTTTAGGTTTCTGTCTTGTCTAGTAGGGAACCCTAGATTTGCGAAATCTCGCGTGATTTGTACGCATTGTATATTCACTGTGTACCTTCTACAAGCTAATTTGTGTAATGATATGACAATGCTGCAGTAATTTGTGTGGGTTTAAGGACAGAAAACACTTGCTCACGGCTAGGGCAAGATCATGGTTTGGGTCAAAATTATCACTCTCGCGATATCTTTCGCGGGTCTTGGGTTACAAACCAGGAAGTATAACACCACAAGGAAATAGCTGCAAAGGCATGTAAACAGAAGTAATTTTAAGTGACATTGGTTAGTAGCAACTCATTTAAATGCTCTAATGCAAAACTACCTTTCGAATAATTGTTTGAAATGTACTTAACATACGGTCAACATACTTGCCTTCACTTTATATCAAAGGTTTTATTGCAGTAATTTCCGTTATGTCGTAATTTTCCAAGGAACAGTCACAATGTCTGTTGGGAAAAACAAATTCCTGTCCAGCTGACTGTCTTCTCAGCAGTAACAGCGAGGTTGTTATGGTTCTTTTCCGTCGCTTTCTATAACTGGATATCTGCAGAGCCACAGACTCCACACACCCTCAGACCAAGCAGGCAGTATAAACTACTCCGCGTGGCACCCTTGTGAGTAAATCATTCATCTTCTCACTCAATATTTTCCTAGGCACTGAGATCCTATGGGTGTCCATGGTTTGACCACCTATGTGGAGGGGAACAGAAACTTCCTTCAAGATGTGAAGTTCAGGGACAGTCGCCTGGTTATTGATGGCTGCAGTCTGTATTTCAACCTCTACTTTCACAACTGTTTGGACCAGCAGCATGGAGGGGACTATGATGCTTTTGCTTGCCTGCTCACCCAGTTCCTCTCTGCGCTGGCAAGCTGTAGCATCCAGCCTTATGTGGTATTGGATGGAGGTAAGGCTGCTTCAAAGTTTTAACATTTAAATGTTTTTGCAATTTCTGATGTTAAAGGGACAGTTGACTCCAAACACAAAAAATATATGTTTTTCCTCTCGCCTCTACTGATATTTATCCATCTTGAGTATTTTGGTGTGAGCTGCAGAGTATGATTTGAAGAGATGTCAGCCTTTTCTCGAATATAATGAAACTAGATGACACTCAAAGCAACAAAAATCACATTTGAAAAACTCAACAGCAATCATCATAACCTGGTTACTCAAAATAAACCACAGACTTTGTGAGCAGTTTTATATATTTCTTTTTCACTGAACCACACCCACCAAGTGTGTATCTACTTATGTACAAGAGGCTTATGCTCATGAAAGCAAGAGATGTAAACATTAATGGCGCCCTCCTTGGCTGAGCCGTAACCTCTTGTCCATAAGTAGATGCATGCTTTCTTCTGCAGGGTTGGTGGTTGTAGTTTGGTACAGATAAAATAGTTCCTATAAGAAGTTGCACACCACAAGATCTGTGGATTAACTTGAGTTACTAGGTCATGATTTCTGGAGAGAGACACTGCTGTAGAGTTTATACTTTTACTTTTATGGCACTTTGAGCACCACAAGCTGAGTGCCATCTAGTTCCATGATATTAAAGAGAAGGCAGACATCTCTAAGACTGATACTGTATCTCCAAAACTCAGCAGCTCACACCACAACTGTCTAGCTGATAGTGGCTAAATTGCACAATTTTTTGATTTTGGGGTTGAACTGTCCCTTTAATGTTTCCAAGTATTTGTGTATACAAAATGCAATTCAAAGAGATGAATCTCCCAGATCATTTTGTTTCTTATTTTTAAAGCTTCACAGATTTACTCATACTCAACCAGACAATAATCTATAAATATATATACATATACATATATATATAATATAATCTATAATAATAATAATCCCAAATTGCTCACAAGCATTGGTCAAATTTCAGTCAGTGGTAGTTGAAAGTTCTATTCCTTCTTAGTTAAAATGACGTCTTCCCCAAAGTCCTACAAAGCACTTCAGGATGTTTTATAATCTTGATTTTCTATGTCACAACATGAATTTCTAACTGTGTCAATTATGTTTAGGCAGAGGTTATATATAGGTTTTCCTACCATATACATTTTCATGTAATTTGTATAATTGTAATCTGTGCACATAAATAAAACTAAACATTATGGATCCATTTTATATTTTTTACTTAAATAACAGAATGTGGTCAGATGTTTTGGACAATAAAGGCAGATCTATGATGAAAGAATTAGATTAAACAAAAGCAGTTTGCTCATGTTTCAACTACTGACATAAATAAAGTTGGACACCACATCTCCACTTCCTCTTACTGTAAAAACATGAAGCCAAAATATCTCAGACACGAGTGCTGCCATCTTGCACTGGTGATGTCATGTGGAGCCAGAGTCTGCGCAGTAGTGATCAAGGTTAAAACCGCTGTATACAGCCAGCCGCCTTGATCATGAGCAGAGCTCAGCTGTCAATCATGACGTGAAAACCCCTTTCTACAGCATCAAATGACTAATTAAAACCAAACAGATCATAAAAATTAAGACATGAATCTACATCAGCATAATAAACTCTACCTAAAATGACAGAAACCATCTTTGGAAAATATTTATTTGATGTGTGCTTTGATGTTCTAGTTTGGCCCATGTCCTGTCTGCTAACATGGAGGGGGTGGGATTTATGACCTATGCTGCAGCCAACTAACAGGGGGACAAACAAGATGTGTTAACTTCATTTTAAAGGAGATGGCATGTTGTCCATTTCATTATGTCACTAGTCTCAACAAGTTAATTTGGACCTGCACCAGTCTAAGTTTGTCTGCACTCAAGCATTTAATTTCTGTCTTTTTCTTGTGGTTATAAGGGGTTGATCCCAGTGACAAGAAGTTTCCCACTCTGCGTCAGCGTCTGCAGGACAAGATAAAGGAGGCAGACAGTCTTTCTCATGGCCGCAATGGCTCTGTTCTCCCCATCCTCACAAGGGAAGTCTTCATTCAGGTCCTCATCCAGAGAGGAGTCCCACTGGTCCAGTGTCCAGCTGAGGCTGACTGGGAAATCGCATGTTTGGCTCACCAGTGGAAATGCCCGGTTCTGACCAATGACAGCGACTTTTATATCTTTGACCTGCCAGGTGTGGGTAACAACAGGATTTTTGTCACTTTAAAGGTGCAATAAACGACATTCAGGATCTCTACATGTCAGTAAACAACTATTTGCTATGTAAAGATATAGTTCAGTAATGGTATCTGAGCAGGTCTGAGATGCCTGTGTTCTGTTGTGAGGAAGTAAAAGTTGTGTACAGCACCTTTAACAAAGATGCTAATAGACCTTTGTAATGAATGGTAGTTATAGTATCTAGCATGATTGTGTTGTTGTTTTACATATTGTTTATGTACTTTGTTTTCATATCTCAGGTGGTTACCTGCCTCTCCGTTATTTCCAGTGGGCCAACCTTAACGGTAAAGCTTCTCACCGCTACATCTCGGCTCGGTGCTACACCACCAACAGGCTGTGTCGTTGGTTTGGAGGCATGAACCAGGAGTTGCTACCCTTATGTGCCGTGCTGACTGGTAACGATTATGGCACTCCAAAAGATGCTGAAACCCTCCTTGGTCTGTTAGATGTGAGTGCATCCGGGAGAGGTGGTGGCAGGGGTAAACGTAGCACTTCCCGCATTGAGGGCCTCCTCCTCTGGCTGTCCTCTTTTACAAGTCCAGCGGAGGCCCTGGAGGAGGTGAGCAGGCTAATGGGGGAGGAAGGCAGATATGGAGGTGGTAGGGGCAAGAGAGGACAGAAGGGCGGGCTTAGTTCGCAGCTGTGGGCAGGTATGCAGGAATACTGCATCAACCCTCAAAGCTCTCTGGCTCAGTGGTTCGTTGGAGGCAAGGCAGCTCCTGGAGGGTGGGTCTCCAGGCTACCAGAATGTCTGTCGCTGGCTGCAGCACGGGGACTGTTGGCTCCCTTTGTGATAGATGCTGTGGTGATGCACCGGGTCCTGCTTATCCCACAGGTGGAGAACAGCAAGCTGTCCAGCAGCCACTATAGTGCCAGGGCCATACGTCAGGCTGTATATGGGATAGTACTGCAGAGAGGCCAAGATGTCCAAGCACAGGATATGAGGGTACAAGAAAACATTAGCCAGAGTATGAGAGGTGGGAGGGGGCGAAGGGGAAGGGGGAGGGGAGCTGGTTACACGCAGCAGGGGGTAAATTTAGTAGCCGGTGCAGCTACAGTAGATGTTCAGGGCTCTAATGCCCCCATGTGTGTGGAGGAGTACGACCGTCTGGATCTGAACTTGAGCAAAAACCAAGCAGAGGCACATCTTCCCAGAACACCCATACGTCTGGATACACTTGACCAGGTAAACATGACAACAAAAATGATGTGTTTTCTCTAAATGCAACAATTTTGGTTTATATTGTTTGGGAATTTACAGTGTTTGAAAGAAGTGGTTTGTGTAATTTGGTTACATTTCCCAATGTTCTCCTTTAAAGGGATAGTAGAGATCATTTGAAGTAGGGTTGTATGATGTACTTATTGATAATCAGTGTATTAGCCGGTCACATTCCAGCCAGCACGCCCCCAGTTTGGTGAAGCAGAGAAGAGAACCAGCATGGAAGTCGAGCAATGAACTCCCGTGGACAAGTTCAGCGGCAAAAGTTTGTTTATTCACTTAAAAAAATGTGCAGCTAAAAAAAAAAGTAGTAAAAAAGAAGTATCAGTTTAATTGTACGCTATAGTAAGAATGTTTTCACTGAAACAACAACAACAACCTTTTTTGACTGGAAGCCCAATATCACTCTCTTCAAACCAACCAAACTCCATAAGTGAACATTTGTCATTTTGTCTGTTATTGTGTGACTTCTGTGTTGTAAAATGATAGTTTGGATTCAAAGTCACACAAACTAACAAGTCGAGGTTGTGATAGACCTGCAACTCTGCAAAGTAAATGACTGATTTTGCCTTTGGAGTTTGGTTGGTTGGAGAAGAGCAACTTTTGGCTAATATAATGGTGGTTTCCTGTCAGGAGAGGCTGTCTGATGGTAAAGCAGTGAAAATATTCTAAATATGGAGTACAATTAACCTGATATAGATATTTTCAGGTGGACCATTTTTAAGTGGCTAAAACACTTTTTGTTGCTGACCCTGTCCACAGCAGTACATTGCTTAGCTTCCATGCTGGTGCCCCTTTCTGATTCCACAAACTGGGGACATATCGACCACCATCTACTGTTGTAATGCACTGCCTATGGATGAGTACGTAATCTGAACCATCACTTTGATTTCATCCAGGCTCTAGAGGCAGTTCGTCTTGGTGTCCTGTTAGAAGTCTTAGGGACGAAGGAGTCTGCCCTGGCTCCCATTCCTCTCCATTTCAGGCTGGCTGTAGCAGTGACAGGCTTCTGGATGCGACAAGGCACACAAACACCCTCAAAGCAGTACCTCCAGGCTTTAGTGCTGGGCATGGTTCATGGAGAGCTGTCACGGAATAACCAGCCTGGAGCTACCCACTTCCAACATGCTGGTCAGTTGTGTTGTTCCACAAGTTTACAAAACCCTAAAATGTTCCTCAATAACCAGGCAAACAGTTAATGATCCTGCTGCTGTGTATCATCCTAGTCCCACAGCTGAACTGGGCTGCAGAGCGCAGAGTGTGGGCGGTGCTGGATCGACAACGTGTGAGGCCAGGCGAGAGAAGGGGCTTGGACCTCGGAGCAGCTCACAGTTTCAGCCAATGGCAGGCCTGCCTCTGGAGTGCGCTGTGTCTCAATCAGCTATTGCTGGTGCCAATGCCTGCACCCAACCTATCATGGTAAGACTGATAAGACACGGGGTCATAAAAGAGGAGAGATAATACACAGTTTGCATTTTATTTTATTAGGAGAACAAGAGCTGCCGTTAATGACATTTTCATTACTGATTAATCCGTTTGTCATTTATTAGATCATTTAGTCTATAACCTGTCAGAAAGAAGTAACACAATGCCCTTTGCTAAACCTTGACATCATCTAATGTATGAACAGTTCAGAGAGAGACTGTTCAAACATACAATATACTCTCATAAAACAGAGAAAAGTAGCAAAAAAGTTAACGTTTTAAAATCTGGAACCGACAAATGTTTAGCATGTTTGCTTAATAATTGAACCTTCCTAAGTTCTTCTCTTTTTGTGTTATGCTTCAATAACAATTGAGCAAGTTTGGTACTTCAGGATACTTTCTCCTTTGACTGCAACAAACAATTATTTCCATTGTTGATTAATCTGTTGATTATTTTCTTGATTAATCGACTAGTTGTTTGGTCTGTAAAATGTCAGAAAATGTTTTTTTTTTTTTTTTTTTTTTAAAGTAGATCAGTTTTCCATAAAGCCCACGTCCTCAAATGTTTTATTTTGTCCACAACCCAAAGACCTTCAGTTTAATGTCACAGAGGACTCAAGAAACCAGAAAATATTCACATTTCAGAAGCTGAAATCAGTGAATTTTGAGTTTTTTCTCACGTGCAATAGTCAATACAATACTCAACTCACTACAAGATAGCTGATGATTAATTTAATAGTTGATAATTAATTGGGTAATTGATTAATCGTTGCAGCCCTAGATTAGGGCTAGATTAGCGAACTAATTTACATCAATATTTAGCAAGGGTTTTGCTAACATTAGCTGATATAAGATTTAAATATATCCTCGTTGCTTTGACCAGTCCACGTTAGAGATACGTTAGAGAGTGAGGAAGAAAGTCAGTGAATGTGACAAAACATATGAATATAACTTTGATATCACCTCATCCATGAACATGTTTCTGCCCGAGTCATGTCAGATAGATTTTTATGGACTATGGTGTTTGTTTAAAAAAAAGTGAAGAAAACAGCTCTCATGAGCCCGCACCACTTCACATCATCAAGCTATACCTTTGTTCATTGTTTTAATGTAAGAGGATCCCTAGCAGCAGAACTTACATATTGTGCTTTTAAATTACATCTCTCTCTCTCTCTCTCTGTCTCTGTCTCTGTCTCTCTGTATGTCTCAGGTTGTTCAGTGGCACCTTGGTGCACGGCCTCCTCAGGTATCTGAAAGGAGGCCAACCTGCTGAATCCCTCCTTGCTGGAGGTTCCTTGTCTGGGCAGCTCTACTGCTCCCTACTGGACGCTGTCAGGAACTGCAGCTCCAAACCCCAACCTTCGTCTTCTGCAGCAGGGAGGGGCAGGAGAGGTGGAGGACGAGGAAGGGGAGGAAGAGGCGGAAGAGGTGGACGTGGGAGAGGACCAAGAGGAGCAAGGGGAGGGGGGAGAGGAACAGATGAGATAAACAATAGGTTTTCTCTCCTGATGAGCGAGGAAGAGTCTGATGATGATTATTGATTAGGAGGCAGAGAAAAATGAACAGGTCGATATGAAGCACTTGCTAGGGGCCAAATGTGGGAGGACATTCCAGTGTTTTAAACACACTCAGGGAATGCTACAAATTGTCAGTCATGTGAAGAACGAAACGCCTTAATTTACAGGGATACTTTGGGTTTTTCGAAGTGGGGTTCTATCAGTCAGCACATCCTGTTTGGAGAAGGTTCAGAAACAGACATTCTGGACTGGAATGGAAATTTCAAAGGAGAACATGATGGTTGTAGTGTTGTTGTCTAAGACAGTGTTTCAGCTTAGTATGTTTCCTTCACCTGTGATGATACATCATGGTCATTTCATGATTTAGTACAGTAAATATATTACATATGTCTCATTTAAACTGATATATTTTAGGTAGCTGTCCACAGCAGTATATTGTTAAGCTTCCTGAACCAGTACTCCAAACTAGGGATGTGTTGACCATCTACTGTAGGTAATCAGTTAGCACCTCCTACAGCCCCACTTTAAAAAATCTAAACTATCCCTTTAATGTTTACCACTGAATGTCTACCTAATATAATTGCACTAGACTAATTTAACCTTCCTCACTAATATTTCCAGTCATCTCAAATCAAGTGATGTCAACACATCTAGGATCAGCAAAGCACACTCTTGCCATATTTTAACAGATTTATGAGAGCTTTTATTAAAGTAATGTCACTGTAATGACTGCAACAGTTTTAAACATGTCAGTTTTATTCAGTTTTACCAACACAAGATTTAAACAGTGAATGTAAAGATGTCTTATTTTATCATCTTTGTTGACAAGAAGAGCTACTCTATCAATCTTGGGGGAAGTTCAATTCTTCAGAAAGATGCATGGCAGCTAGTGTCATTCTTAATGAAATATCATGTCATTTTAATATTTGCCTTAATACTAGTGAATTTGGTGCTCGAGTTCACTCTCATACACTTTGTATAATAAAAAATATAAATCAAACTCATCGACACGTGTTTTTTAAACAACCACATTCAGCTAGTTTGTACTTGAATAGCTGAGAATAACACGTTTACTCATGCTCTACGGTGTCAGCTTTAAGTTTCAGTGTTACCAAAGTACTCTAGTTAAATATATACACAACACAAACAAGATTCAACTATTCAAAAATGCAGTATATCTACACTCTGGAACAACATTTAATTCACAAGTTACAAAAACATTACAATAGTCAAAAAATGTCTTGAGTATCCACACTAAAAGTTCAACATAAATTAGTGGATACTGTCCCACTGGTACTTTAACATAAGAACATTTCTGGCACAGCTAACAGTTGAAGAGAAATTTGACTGCTGGACATAGTCCAGAGGTGGCAAAAGTATACATATTTGTTACTGAAGTACAAGTACAGACACTTGTGTAAACAAACAAAGAATCTGGTAAAAGTAAAAGCACTGATTCAACTTTCTAACTCGAGTAAATGAGAAAGTACAGGCTTTGAAATGAAATCAAAGTATAAAAGTAAAAAGTTTCCCTCTGAGGGACATTTCTACCAGCTGTTTCTATGCAGTGTTAACCTTGTCTTTGTCTCCATTGTTTATGTCTTCATCTGTCTGTTGTGTCTTGTTCCATCTTTTTTTGCCTTTTCCGTCTCATTGTGTCTGTTGTGCGTGATATGCACTGACAGATACACAAGGAATCGTCTTTTCTGTGTGTTCGGTCTTGATGTTGGGAAGGTGGCGTGCAATGATGCAAAGTAAAAATAACACATGCCTTAAAAATGCCACATGCCATAAAACTCAAGTAATGTTTTGAAAAATAAGTACATATTCGAGTTAAAATGTAGGAAAAGTTTAAACTTGTTAGAAAACTTCATACTTAATGAAAGTACAGATACCTGAAAAATCTACTTAAGCATAGTGACAACGTATTTGTACTTGGTTACTTCCCACCTCTGACACAGGTACACAGAACGCCATCAGTTTGCTGCCTAAAAACACATGAAAATTCACATTAGTGCAAGCTTGCCTTGTGTCAGTCAGCCTCATAGTCGACTGGATGCAGAAGCTGTCATTGAACGTTACACCTTTATATACACTGTATCTTCCTCTTGGTCTATGAGGATGATGAGGAAGCTGAGGACGTCGAGGCAGATGAAGAGTCAGCCGAGGAGGCAGCAGATGCTGCATGTGACTGAGAGTCTATGAGGTCCATGTCTTCGTCTTCGTTGACGCCACATGTGTCGACCACACAGATCAGACAACTGGTGACAGGAAACGCTCGCACCTTGCTGCAAGTCACCCACCTGAGTGCACAGATGAAAACAGATTTAGAGGCGGCATGAAACAGGAAATGAAACTTTATAGTATGTCTAGTAAGGATACTGGTGCAACAGTGATTATTTACACCCAATAGCCACCCAAAACAATAAATGAATCTGAACAGTGAGAGCCACAAAAGATGATCAGAATCATTTGTACTCACCAAACAAACAGGAGAAATGTAAATGTAATGGCATTGGTTAGGCCTGTTAAAAGGGTAATTAGAGTATTTTTGAAACTGGGCCCTATTTTTAAATGTTTTTGTGTCCAAGTGACGAATGACGGACAACAATTTCAGCACTTAGAGAGACAATGCTGAAGCCAGCAGAAGCGAAACTGAGCTGCAACGTACAACTGTGCTCAGTCAAAGTGCGTCCACTAAAAGTGTTTGTTTTTGGCACTGACAGGCTCAGATTGTTATTGCGAAGTTATGACATTATGGTAAGGATCACTACAGAGAGACCTTTTTAAAGAGTAGGATACATTTTGTTTAACCGGACACAGTTTTTCAATCAGAAAAGTCCCTTTGCAAAAGGATACACTTTAATGAACGAAGTCTTCATACCATTGCTTCAGTCATTTTGTTTTAGCGATATTTAGTTAATACACCAACCTGTCGGTGTCTGTGTGGTACTCCAGGACGTGTCCGAGCCGCCCCACACCTTGGAATCCTGCCAGCACATAGATGACCTCACCGACTGCTGCACACTTCACCGTTACGCCTCGCCAAGGCATCGCTGAAGCAGCACGCCACTCATTAGTGGCAATGTCGTAGTACTCCACTGAGTCCAGTCCACCTGGAAAATAAGCACACACACAAAATCTGTATCATACAGAGTCACCTGGGACACTCGTGCTACTACCATATACTACAGCTACGATGTTCAATTACATCATTAAACTACAATTCATTCTTCATCACTGCAGTAAGTAGTGGTAGTAGTAATATCAAGTTTTTGTACCAAGCGCCCCCTGCCCTCCAACAGCATAGATTTTGTTGTTGACCACCACCAGACCATGATTCTTCCTGGCTTCTCTCATCCCACACAACTCCCTCCATCTGAGGACAGAAAGAAGCAGTGAAACACATTATTGTGTGATTTACCATCATATGTTCATGATTATTGTCAGGTAAAAGCTTTGAAACTCCAGATTTGAACTCTATGTTGATAGAGATCTCCCTGCTCCTTTGTTCCCTGACTTCTTGGTCAGATAAAAGCCTTTCAAAACCCTCTGGATAAAATAAAAAAAGAACATCATTCTTCTCAAACTAAAAAGAAGCCCATTTGTTGACATTTCGGGATACACAGTTTTATATTTCCTCACATTGTCTTTGCTGTTTCTATTATTTCCCCTTCACATTTTCTTTCATTATTAGATCTGTAAAAACTGTAAACAAGCCAGGGGTGGGCAACAAAAAAGTCCCACATCGTCCTTTGAGTTGTGCAGTTCTGAGGTTTCTGTTACTCACTGTTGTGTGGTGGGGTCGTAAACCTCGCAGTTGTTGAGGACCCTTCCAGACACGTTGTTTCCCACCGTTCCTCCACAGACATAGATGAGCCCGTTGGCCTCCACTGAGCCATGGCTGCAACGGGCCATCAGCATGCTGGTTTTCACCTGCCACGACTCTGTTCTTGTGTCATAACATTCGAAAAGGTCGAGGGCAGAGCTGCCTGCAGACACACACGTACAGTGCATAATACCATAATTAAATTAAATGCTTTCAGAAGTGGGATTATTTCCCTCATGAAGGATCATCAATATAATAAACCAAACTTCAAACTTAATTTAGCCATCTCAAACACGCACTCCAATGTCCTCAACCCACTCAGTAAATACATAAACCTCCCCAGTCCCAGGTCCCTGTGCTCACCCACTTCCGACCCCCCGGATGTGTAGATCTTGCCCTGGGAGGCGCAGGCTGCCAGGCTGTCGCGAGGTGTGGGTGGACCCAGCTTAGAGTACCAGCTGTCCTTCAGGACGTTGTAGCAGTCCATGCGCTTGATGGGGAAGAGCTGTGAGCCTCCCAGGATGTAGACCACATTGTCCCAAAAGACGGCTGTAGCGTCCCGGCGCTTCTCGAAGGGGCAGCGGATATCTGTCCACGTGGAGTCCTGCATGGAAAGCCAGACTGTCACTTAAACACTGGCAACTGACAATAGACCTCACCTCATAAACTTATAGCTATAATGGGTTATTTCAAACAGTGTGCATAAGATTGTCATTAAACTCTCATAACCATGTCATGACACAAGGTCAAGGAAAATATTCATGACACATTTATAAGGGTCTTATGACAGCTGGTATCAAAACCAAACTACATATGACAGTTTAATGTAATATTAAAACATACAGCTAAACAGTTTCTTTAAATCTGATGTCAAGTTGTCATAATAAAGATATCTCTAACAATGTCAACCTTGCATTAGAAATGACATACTTGACCAAATGGCACTTAATGACAACAGTAATAAACATTTAGAAAGACTCCATCATGTTCATGACATGGTTATAACAGTGTAATGACAGTTTTATGCACACCCTTTCAAATGTTACCCTATAAAGTTTATACAATAGCTGATCAGATATAAACTATACTGTTGAAAACACTTCAAAGCCCAAGAGGACAATTTATTTTATCAACTGAAACCCAAAATTGGAATTCTGAAGTTTCACACATTAATATTGTGTAAAAAGCAATAAGAGCATCAATACAACATTTATTAACTGCCCCTGAGGGTAAAATTTATTTGTGTGTGGCGCCTGGTACCTTGGGGTTGAAATAGCGGCAGGACTGAGGCTGTGAGCCTCCGAACAGAGCGATGCGGTAGTCGTGCTTCTTGCGTCGTGGTCGGCTGCTCTCTCCCAAATCCTCCCGATCCTCCAGGGACAGCAGGTGGTAGCGCATCCCACCTGGGACAAAAGCACAAGTTGTTTATTGTTTTATTTTATTTATTTATTGTGTGTGTCAACCCAGCAGATCTTAGAATTATAGCAGTTTTAACATCAAATGCTCTTATGGATCTGAATTATCTACAATATGAGATAATGTGGGTAAAATTGATATTAATAAAACATTAAATCAGGTTTAGGTATTTAGGTGGGTTAACACCAGACTTTCTGTTTTGGTGGCTCATATGTTATAGATCTGCAAAAGTCCTGCCAAAGTCTTAAAATGTACCTTTAATAATCATGAATATTTAATCTTTCACTACTATAACAGAGACGATGTAGATAGTTCAGCTAACATCCAAAGTACAACCCCGATTCCAAAAACATTGGGTCTGTGTCTGGGCTGTGTGAAACGTAAATAAAAACAGAGTGCAATTCTTTGCAAATTCTTTCCAACCTATACTCAGTGAATACAGTACAAAAACAAGATATTTAATGTTCATACAAATTAACTTTATTGTTTTTTGTAAATATACACTCATTCTGAATTTCATGCCTGCAACACGTTCCAAAAGAGTAGAGACGAGAGGATGTTTACCACTATGACATCACCTTTTCTTTGAACAACACTCCACAACAGCCTTGTGGGAACTGCGGACTGAGGACAAGTTTGATAAATGAAATTCTTTCCTGTTCTTGCTTGATGTATGACTTCAGGTGTTCAACAGTCCACTCAACTGTTGTCATCGTCATATTTTGTGTTTCATAATGCACCACACATTTTCAATGGGGGACAGGTCTGGACTGCAGTACTAGTACTGGCACTATTTTACCACAAAGCCACACTGTCGTCTTGCTGAAATAAACAGGGACGTCTCTGAAAAAGGCTTGGAGGCCATGATGTCCATAATTTCCAAAAACAATCTGAAATGTGGACTAGTCAGGCCACAGCACAGTTTTCCACTTTGCGTCAGTCCATCTCAGATGACCTCAGGCCCCAGAGAAGTCAGCCGTGTTTTAAGATGCTGTATGACTCTCTCGTTGCACAGTAGAGTCTTAACTTGTATTTGTAGATGCAGTGACAAACTGTGTTTACTGGCAATGGTTTTCTGAATTGTTCCCGAGATTGTTGTAATATCCTTTGTATAAACATGTGGGTTTTTAATGCAGTGCCATCTGAGGGGTCAAAGGTCACAGGCATTCAATGTTGTTTTTTGGCCTTGGCCTTTGTGTCAACTTTGTTGAAACATGTTG
>JAJHUR010000136.1:0-45758 GCA_027495735.1 Lutjanus campechanus
CATTCAAGGTTATTAAACCCAGATTGCACTGTTACTGTATTTATTGTCATAGCAGAGTATTTATAACTCTCACCCAACCACTGCAACACTGCAATTATGCAATCTGATGATGTAAACTCTCAGAGGTCATAAACATCATAAACAAAAAATATTTCCCATATGACATGAACGCAGCATTACAAGTCCCCCACCATTACATTAGATGTACAGGTGTTCATGATATTACGTCCACCCCTTGTATACTTCACTGTGGTGGTTCGGTATCATATAGCAGCAGGGCAGGCTCCTCAGCACATGTTAGACATTACAGAGTGCATCATTTTGCTTTGAAACAAATTAGCATACAGATGTTTTAGCTTACAGACTGAGACAGATTTAATTATCTTGACAGAGTAATGCAATTTCTCAGTTTAACCCTCAGCCAGTTAGAGAGGCATGCCTTCCGTATTAGAGAGAATGACAATATTATGTACGAGCACGAGGCAATAAAGGGTCTAAAATCAAAGGATCACTGGCAAATTCTAATATGCACATTAAAAACATTAGTCATACTTTATGGTCCATTTGAAACAGATTATTTATGCATCTGTCCAGGCTGTAAAAAATGATGCAATGCTAAAATATTTACTGCTGCCCCAATCCCTCTGCATATGTGACATGTTTTATGACTACAGTTCACACAGACTGTCAGAGATGCATTCCTCTGCTGATAATTAGTCAGTCTGTTAATTAACACACATATTTTACAACATGCACTGTGCGTGTGATGTGTGATGAGCTGAAGCAACTATCTACAGTATATCAGCTCACACAGAGAGTTAAAATAGGCTGTGTTCATTACAGTCCTCTGTTCCTTTTTTGTTAACATATTTTCTTCCTAAAAATTAGTTAGAGATAAACATGGACCGCTAAATCAGATTTTTTTCAGACAAAAGCAACCACCCACAAAGTCTGTAAGAGTATTAGGAGATTTACTATAGAGAGGAAGGATTTATATGACAAGGTTTCCTGCAGATAAAAGTCTTAAAAATTTAAGCTGGAGCTGAAAATTCTCGTCATAATTATGAAGGGATAAGTCTCTTTTAGCAGGATGCACTTATTGCTAAGAAGCATGGCTTGTAATGGCACAGAAAGGATGGATGAAGATGAAAACCATGAATGGAACTTTGTTATTAAGCGAGTACTGGATAATGTAACCAACAGTTTATACTTAGTTAGCAAAAGTAGTTCCTCTGTCTGCACATTTCACCATCACCAAAACATATGATGTGTGTGTTTACTTCATCCAAACCTGTGCTCATTTGGCCTCTGGCAACATTTAGTATAATATCAACATTTAGCACATTTTAGTGATGATTATTGATTATTAATCATTAGCAACATGCAAAATGATAGGTTACATGTTTTACCTTGTAGGGTGAAGCTCTAACGTTTGAAAAGCATTGAGTGTCATATTTTTAGCCACACTAGCAGCGTAGCACAAGAAGCAGCAATGTTAGTCCATTGGAGGTTAGTCAATCAATCAGTCCACCACTTTGGTCCAGACAGGTAACTTAGCAACTATTGACTATAGAACCATGGAATTTTGTACAAACATTGACAAGGATGAATCCTAATAACTCTGCTGATCTCCTGTCTTTTCAACTAGCGCCACCATCAGGTCAAAATTTTCACATATCCAATAAAATATCTCAACATCTACAAGATGGACTGGCACAACATTTGGTATACAGACGTTCATGATTCCCAAATGATCTATCCTAATGACTTTTACAAACATCAGAGTTTCGCAGCGCATCCTCGTGAGGTTGATATTTGTATGCCTTTAATCACGGGACAGCTGAAAATATGACGGGAAAGGGGGAGAGAGAGTGGGGGGATGACACACAGAAAAGGGTCACAGGTGGGAGTCAAACCCACGGCCACTGCAGAGGACTCACAGCCTCAGTTCATGGGGCAAACGCTCTACCAATTGAGCTGCCAGGCCACAATGACATTTGTATTTTTGAGTGAACTGTCTCAGGAATTATTGGATGGACTGTCAGGAAATCTGGTGCAGACATTCATATCCCCGCAGGATAGTTTATACATTTCATTTAGCAGATGAAATTTTTAACATGTCCTCTTTTTTTGGCCAAATACCAAATATTTACACACCAACATACTAAACTAAGATGGGAGGCAAGGTAAACAAACACACTCGCGTTTTTGGTGAATGGTGAACTGGACGGATCAGTTTACAACTAGAGAGTTAATGCCAATCATGTCATCAACTGATAAAAAAAAGATGTGATTTGACTATTAGCTTCTCAGTGGGGCAGCATTATGTGTTATGACATTATTTGGTTCTGTGTAAAGCCAGTGTACAGATGACAGATCTACTTTACAACAGACAGTATTGTAGGATCCACTGTGTGCATGTTTTAGTTCAAAGCTTTGCTGTGCTTCATGTACAACCTCACAGAGCTACTAGCATGACTGCAGACTCCTTGTGTTGAGCATTTAAACTATCTAAATGACATTCATTAATCACATCCATGCTGCTGTGTTATTTATTAATAAAAAATAAATCTATTAATAAGTAAAGTCCTTCCTACAGCCAGATCTATGATCTAAAGTCAACATGCAGTACAAAGTGTGAAACAGTGGAAGCCATTAACAAGTTTCAGAACAGAGCGCCTTCCCTCTGGGCCGACAACAAACAAGGAAACTAATCTGCTGCTTTCTTTTATCAGGAGAGGGAGAGGACGCACTACTGAACTTGCTCAGACCAATCAACTTTACTCCCTAATCTGTCTTTTCCTGTCCCCCATGCCCCTACCCCGTCACAAAAGCCCACAGATCAGGGAACGAAGAGGCTCTGGCCTGTTGCCCTTGAGTTTACTTGTAGCCACTGGAGCTTAATGTGGGTAATTGTGTTGACATTATGTAAGACTGTTTTGAGAGGTGCTTCACACACACAGCACCTCTGTTCTCCTCGCGGCTCTCTGGCACGACGAATGAATCGGCGTCCTCGTCCACAGACCGCAGACCAAACGGAATCAAAGGGATGGCAGAGATCTCAGGAAGGGAGAGGTGGCAGCAGTTCGAACATTCCTGTCATATGATCCAGGGACAGATGCCCAGGATCTCTCAAACCAGTCCAGTGTTTTGACTCATCAGTCCTGGGGTGAAGTTCCCTGGGGAATCGTCTAATAACCCCTCCAACTAATACAAGTGCACCTCTCAGCAGAGCCTCTGTAGAAGTCTTATTTACATCATCCTCTACAGATCCTTTGATCTGTCCTACCTCCTCTCATGAGGCGGCCCAAAGAGAGGACCGGCAGGAGACACACTGATGTAATTTTACTGAAGTAATGATGTCTAACACGCATCAGCTGTACGGCCAACTGTAGGAATGTTCCCATACTTTGTCAAAATAATCAAAGCCTTCAAGGAATCACGCGATTCAAGTTGTTTAAATTCAGATTTTATCTCACACATTTCAAGCAGCATTAAAGCATTACTTCATTCTCAGTGCAGTTTAGTTTCCTCACAACAAATTTCGTACAGTGGGTTTGTGCGAGTGTGCCACATCAAACTCATCAAATACTCTTAACTTCTGATAACTGCGTAATGATCCGTCTGTGCATATCTGAGCACACGACATGTTTGAAAAACTGAAAGCATTAAAGGTTGTTTAAGGCCTAAACTGCCATTTAAAAACTGCATACAAGATTGATTAAGAAAGGGGTCTGGTAGCTCATTTGGTAGAGTGTTTGCCCCATGTACTAAGGCTGTGATTTCTCTGCAGGGGCCCATTTGCTGCATATTATTCCCCCACTCTCTCTCCTTCCCAATTTTCTTTTTGGTGGAGTTTTGGGTATCCAGAAAGCCAGCAGCAGAGTATCTAAGAGTTCGTGGGGGAACATAAAACAATAGGGAATCTGTGATGTAGAACGGTCCTAAGTCGTTGAGAGCTTTGTAAACAAATGGAAGCACTTTAAAATCAATTCTTGTGGACACAGGGAGCCAGTGCAATGTGGCTAAGACTGGAATGATATGTTCTCTCTTCTTTGTTTTTGTTAGCAGTCTGGCAGTCGAATTTTGGTTCAGTTGCAGCTTCTCAAAAGACTTTTTTGGAAATAAACTAAATGCACATGACTCAGACAGGTCTGGGCCACTCATAAACTGTGTTCATATTGAAGAGAAAATTAGAAACCCAAGAAAATTGGTGAATGCAGCAAGTTCTCATAAATCACTTGTACAAACCACTTAAAGCTATAATATATATAACAAATAGACCTGTGTTATATAAGTTGTTGATTTGTTTTCTTCTATTATCCCAAATGCTTCAAACAATGTTTAAACACAGAAAAGGTAGTAGAAAAGGTAGCCGAACTAGCTGCTAGTTGCTGTAACGTCTGGGAAAACACCAAAGAAACCATGGAAAACACAGGATATGTCTGATACATCAGACTTTACTTTATCCATGAACATGATTTCTGCCTGAGTCATGGCAGATAGATTTTCATCAGCAAAGGCGGTTAATTAACAGTAGAGATAACAACTCCCATGATCCCACGCTACTTCACAATGTCATCAAACGTCTTTTAGTATCGTAAGAGACAACTAGCGTCAGAATTTACATATTGTGCTCTTAAGAATGAATCTATTCATGCATGTGGTTCTTGTACAAGGCCCAGTGTTTGGGAAAAAAGAAGTCTGCACTGTATTGTTTGCACACTCAAATCTTCATATGATTGGGGTTTGTCTTTGATTTATTTGTTTAGTGGACAAATTGCTTTTGCATTTGTTTGTTAAAAACAAACACAATAAAAATTTATGCGTCCTTTTACCACCACAGTCAACCGTGCACTGAGGGTTTCTACCAACCACAATCATTCACAGAGAAACCGAACACATGCATCGAGTGTCTCGGCTTCAAAACATCCACAGCAAGGCCACAAAGTTACAGGTTGAATGTTTACTTCATGCTGTATGAGTGACTCGTCATCCAGCCTGTCTGGGTCTGTTTTCTGCCAAGTTTGTTTGCAATTTCAGGGAGAAGTGCTGATTTATTTGAGCCTCTCGTCCGCTGGGGAGGCGAGTTTGGATGAGTGGGAGATCCCTTTTGTTGTAGTGAGTCCATGTAGGTGGCCCTTTACAGCAAACAGATGCTGATGGTATGTATCCTTTGAGATTCCTACACTAGATGGCAGTGTGTGTCTGTAGCTTCTGGACATCTGGCTGGGTGTCTAGACAGAAGGGGTTTGCTGCCAGCAGCTGTGGGATCCAGCAGATGAGTCCGCTTCGGATGGTCTCACAAAGATTTTTACACAGTCACAGGGCTGCCAAATTCTCTAGCCGCAAGAAGCCACAAAGCTTACGCAAAGAAAGTCACACAGTGTGCAGAGTGAAGGAAGAAGCTTCACAAGACATGGCAGGGAAAAAGGTGGTGTGGTTTGCTCTCTCATGGGCTCTCAAGACTCTTTATGGGGTTTAAACATATCTTCTCTTTAAACAGGCTTTGGTACATTAAAAATCTAAAAAGCCTGATATTACATTCTTTGATTCTTTGATTGGCAAAAGTATGAAATGCAATACTTTCAGTTCAACCGAGGTGGGAAACACATGAACACCATAAAGTGTTCTTTTAATTACATTAATGTGTGATTAGTATGTACACTGTAAGTGAGTTTTAATTTAACAGACTGTCACGCTAAAATTCAAGTGTTTTTAAAAGCCCTGACTGCCCTGCCTGTTTTCAGTTTGAGTTTAGTTTCAGGTTGACATCTGGAGGAGTTATGCAATGAATTTAATGATGTCACCAAACACTGTGTACTAATAAAAAAGGATAAGGAAACCTGTTCTAAAGAAGTTCATTTGGCACATGTGGTGGCAGGTCACCAGCAGGTAAAGTAGCTTTTAAGATAAATATAAATATGAAGGGTGCAATAAACATGTATAACTAATGTCTGACACCATGTATGCATCTTAATATTTCTATATGAACAAATTATCAAATTAATATGTGCATTTTCAAAGGTGTTGCTCATATTAGTTGCTCAGTGATGAATTCTGAGGGAATTATCACACAGTTCTGCTGCTCCCCTCAGCTCTATTAGAGTCCACTGTTTGGCATTTACAGGAGTCAGTTTTACAGTTCCAGTGAAAACGCTCTACTGCACTCTACCTGCTCAGCATCTTGCAGCTGAAGAACTAACTCTTCAGCTGCAAAACACAGCTGGTGGAGACCAAAACAGAGCTAAAAGGAGAGTCATCAACTCACTGCTGGACGTGTAAGTAGGTAACTGTTTGCTAACCATATCAACTTGATTGATGATCATATATTTATGTTGTGTTTAAAGCTTATTGAATTATACCAAAGTGTATTGCCATAGACAGAAGAGTTATTTGGGCCACCAGCAACGTGTGAAGTTTGTGTCTGAAAACTGAAATGCAGGGAACCACGACAATTTGTCACCCAGTCATAAAGACACCAGTTCAGTTGTAATGATAAATGTGCCAGTTTTTTTCAATAAACTGAACCTGGCAATATGCTTCATAAGAAGTGGTGCCCCTACACTTTTCTGACGTTGCAATTGGTGGAGCTGCTGCTGATAGTCCTGTAAATGTCCAACACACTGCGCTGTGATTGGCCAGGTGCGTGGAGGCGAGAAAGTTGTCAAGGTTCTGTCAATTAAGGCTTTTCAGCTTTAACTTTTGGCCATGCTGAGCCAAATCGTGCCATGCTAATTTGCATTTCCATTACTACTTTTAACACGCTGAGCTATTGTGAGCAATTTGCAAGAAATCAAATGTGTTTATCCACTATTTTAAAGTCAGCCAGGTAGTCCTGTTGTGATGAAGATTTAACAACACGTGTCATACAATCCACTTCTTTTTTGAGCGTAACTCAACCCTGAAAGAGATGTCAGTCCAGAAAAGTCTGCACACACCCACACAGTCCTGAGAAGAGGACTAATCAGGAATCCATGTTTGACTTCATGCCATAAACTGGGGTTTAAGAACATGTGCTCAACCAGAAATACAGACTTAAAAGGATGTTTGAGCACTCTGGCTGATAATCAAACGCAGAATTAATGTTGAACACTTTTATAACAATTTCCTCTTGAGAGCAACGGAGCATCAAAAACAGAAATGATGTGATTCCACTGATGGCTACATTTTGTTACTTCTTAAAATCTGGGAGAATGAAAATCCATTAATCAGGCATGCATGAAATCTGCTGCGGGATGCAAGTGTCTGCCATTATCATTTACAACCAGTGCAAAGGGCAAAGGTTTCAGTAATTCAATTATACCACAACACAACCATCAAAAACACACCAAAAACCAACATGAGAGCAGCTCTTGACAGGTGATAACTCAGAGCCTAACCTCCGTCAAACCATCACAGGCATGCTGACTCTCACAGAGTGACCCTGAATCTCAGCTGCCCCCTTCACTTTTGACCTTCTGACCTGACTCAAGCTGTCCACAAGTGGAAACCCCTTCTGCTGTTCCACTCTGCCTGCTTATTATTCTGTGACAGTACATCTCATTTTGAGTTCTTGCCTGAGTGCTATTGGGGAGTACAACTTTATAAAATGCCTACATTAGTCACAACAACTGTTTCAGTGCCTGGCCAGTACAAATACACTTGTGTAACTTTGCGGCATGTACACAGACTAAATGATGATAAAGTGCTCTCATGCTGAAGGCTGCAAACCACATTTCTCTGCATGTATGGAACACATGGTTGTACTGAGGTTCCCCTTATATTTGTATTTTTTCAGCCAGAGATTTATAGATTGAATTTGTTGAGTGTGTGTCTTGGCTTGAAGTCTTTGGAAATGTTCTGTACTTTGGTCGTTCAGAGCACAGAGCATGAAATTGACAGGAAATAGATGCATCTACGTGCTGCACCTCTCAGACGGGAATGTCTGGAAGGGCCAGGTCTATTTGTATTGCAGATTGACCCTCCAGCTTGGACACATGTTTTGAGCGGTGCTACAGATTGAGCTGGGTGAGGGGCTGTGGTATGTTTAGCAGGACATATATGCAGGTTGTATAGGCCTGAAGAAGTCATCAGATTTATCAGGCAACAACTTTGATAACTCTAATCATCGATTCTAATTGCTACAATAAAAATGTACTGACCAAAGTAATTGCTGAGATCTTGGACTGCAGCAACATTGCTAAGATAAGGTTGAGTAACAAACACAAGCAGCGAGTTGGTCACACAGGATTTAAGGTTTTAAACAAAACTCTAGATTAGTTGTGCTTATTTTAGGAGAAACTGAATGTAAATGGTAAAATCATTACCTAAACTGTCCCTTGTAAACATCTATCACAGTGTATTGACCAACTTCTAGATTCAAGTACTTACTGTACTTATACTCCCAGCTTGAATGAACAGTATGCTCATTTTATGACATGACAATACTAATGGTTTGGTTAGGTTTAGCCAAAAGAAACAACTTGATGATCATGGTTTGGGTTAAAATTAGGGATGTACGATATTGGATTTTGAATGACCATAGTCATAAAAAATTGTTGACTGTTGGTCTCAAGGAGGAAACAAACAGCAATTTACAGAGTTAAAGTCTGATGTTTTGTTGATTCTTACATCCATCCTGATTATCTGCCCATTATACTAACACCACGTGACTTTTTCCTGTGTTCCTGTCATATTTCCTATGGCTACTAGAGAGCTTTGTCATTTTTGTGTAAACATTAGTCCTATTGGGGAACTTATGCTGTTGTTCTTCTTGCTTGGGTCCCAACCAAGCTATGAAAATAAAACTCAACTGTAATTTTTCTTAGAATATAGGGTAATTTGATTTTTGATGCACATCATACATTGCAGCCTTTCACAATATTTTTATGAGTTTATCAAAAAAACATAAACACAAAAACAAAAAACATTTATCAAGAGGTTTGAAGACTTTTGCCAATCTTTGGCAGACCACGCCAATCTTCAAATGCATTGAAATCCACCAACATCACCAGTTTGACTGTTTTCACGACTGCAATATACATGCAAACGATGTACTTTATTAGACTTTAAAGCACAACAGGATTCATCATCGAGCAGATTTATTTCAGTTCGGGTTTGTTCTTAAAATGTACTGTGCTGCCACTTGGACAGTTCACTGGGTTCACTTCTCTAAAGACAGGCTATCTGAAATAGATCCAGATGTAGAGGACAGGTGCGATAGATGTCATGCTTCTTTGTGTGTCAGAGAACTTGGTGATGCAGCTGAATTTCATCTAATGTTTAATGCATGAATGAATGAATGAATGCCAATAAAACATTTAGTTCACTGGGGCTCTTCTGTCCTCGACCTCAGTATTGACCTGTCACTTGATACAAGTGTTTTTACACTGCCGGAGGCTCCCAACCAGACTGAGACTTGACAGCACTACAGTAATAGTCTCTTCCCACTAATATGGAACGTCAGAGCTGGTCCTGACCTCTCTGGAGCCCTAAGCAAAATTCTGCCAAAGGGCCCACCTACCTAACCTGTGAGCCATGTAAGTCAGTCACACCTGACACCCCAGTGGCCCCACTACGATCTTCCAGCCTTTAAAAATATTTTGCTCAATCTGTTGTCTAAGAATAAGTAGATACAGAACAGACTGAAGCCAAAACAAACATTGTTTATTGAATAGAATACTACCAACCTTGATATATACGATATAAAAGGTTAAGATATAAAATGAAATGAAATGAAAGTAGTCAAATATAACACTGAGGTTTGGCTCTGTTGCCTGGTCATAAGTCCAGTCCTCACAATATCACACAATAAACTTCAGCTATGCAATGTAAACATAAGTCTATAGGCTAAGGGTGCAGCTTATTAGGCTTATAGAGCTGCAAGAATTACTTCATTATTTGATTAGATGTCATCTATTCAATTAATTGCCAACTATTTTGATAATCGATTAATCGTTTTGAGTCCTTTTTTTTTTTTTTTTTTTTTAGGAAATTCTCTGAATTAGCTTCTCAAATGTGAATATTTTCTACTCTCTCAAGTCTTCTATGACAGTACTCTGAATATCTTTGGCTTGTGGACAAAACAAGTCATCATCTTGGGCTTTGGGAAACGATCAATATTTTTCACCATTTTCTGACATTTTATGGACCAAACAACTCAATCAATTAATTGAAAAATGATTACCAGATTATTTGATAATAAAAATTATGGTTAGCTGCAGCCCTACAGTTCAGCGAGGTAGCTGTCATGCACAGGTACAAGCAGCCAGTGTAGCACGTGTTAGGCTCTATAGAAACTAACAAGAGCAGTGCAGTTTCCATCTTAACCCTTTATCTCATGGATCCCTGTCGCTGTCATGCTCCCTAACCTACAGACCAAAGAAGACATGCAAGAGTGGCCCCATACAGGAGGTTAGCTGTCTTATTCCCAGCATTCAAAGATGAAGTCAGTATTCCACAACTATATACAGTTGACTGTATGTACAGATGAATAAACATTACTAATGTCTCCTAAAAGAGTGATACACACCACTGACTACACTAAACAGTCTTTAATTTTTTAAAATTAGGACAGGAAGAGGGTCCTGGACTGAGTGACACTGATGATTATTGTTGTTTTGCCAGTCAGCATTTTCCTCTTTTCAAAATGTAGCTTTGGATGATGATGTGTGCACTCACGCATGCATGCAACCATGCGCACATATACACCCATGAAGCTGTATATAACTTAGCAAAAAGCAGGGGAAGAGTCTTGTCTGTCGATGGAAAAATACAATGAATTACAAGCATTCAGGATTTGGATAAAACAAAAGAAAATAGTGCACACAATGTACCTAAATCTGCTGTTCCTGTACATGAGAGCAAGGTACAGGATCAGGTTTCTGCAGGTACCCTGTTTTTGTACGATTCTGCAGTCTGATTTCACAACATTAATGTCATTATGCATAACCTGACCCCAAAGTGCAAGGATGAAAAAAAACAAAAAAAAACTTCTACCTGATTAGTCTTTCATATAGCTTTTCAAAAGGTAATTGAAATATTATTGGTCCCACAAGGTTTTATCTAGCTGTGTGCTTGAGTATGCAATGCCAAAAATATATTTATTGAGGGGAAAATGCAATGTGCTTTACTTTAGAAATAAAACAGAAAGGAAATCAAGCTTAGGATATAGAGCAATTTTACAGAAAATGAATCAACAATTTTGATACGGTAACTGTTAAACAAAACAAAATAAAACAAACAAATAAAATCAGGGATTGCAGCTACTCAAATGCAAATATTTGCTCATTTCTGTCTTTTTATGATAATAAACTGAATATTTCTGGGTCTTGTACATTTGGTTGTTTGGTTGGACAAAATTAGATGGGATACATTTTATCATATAATATGTTATCGTTTAGATTAAGTGCTAAATAAAGTAATGTGCATATAAATTGATGACAATCATTGTTGCAGCTCTAAAGGAGACAAGGTTATAAGCTGCTCAGTTACAACAAGCAAACACAGATACAACTTAATTACTTAAATGCAATTCTTATCTTTTTTTAAAAATGCATATACTTTATCCATTTTTGTGCGAATATATGTTTGTGTCTAACTGTGTAAACAAAATACTGTATGGATTATATGTGCTGATAGTCCTGTATAGCTGGATAACTTGCTGCCAGAGGAGGTATGCAAAAGCAATAAAGAAGATTCATGTTTAAATGGCTTGAGACATTTTAAGCAGAGCCTGCTCCTGTCAGAAACACTACACCTCTCTGCATGTGGTCTAAGTGTGCGTGTGTATGTTTCACTCACAAAACATTGCAAGCCAGTAGGAAAACGTTTCCATTTGGCTACTTTCTGGATACCTCTCCAGTAGTGATACGTGCCTCGCCTGACAGCTCCACTGGGTCTCTGGAGGGAGCTACCATCTGCAGGTGCTAATCTCTTTGGCTGAGTTCAGTCTCAAACTACATGGCTATTCAAAACACTTTAGTCCAAACTAGAGCTGGGGAAGGCTCATATACCGTACTGCCCTGTCAGCTCTTCAACCTGATGGAAAATAACTTCACAACACAAGAAAAATATATGCACATATCATATTCTGTCATTTCTAATCAGCTTACATCCCAGCGAAGGAGCAAGATGCTGTTTGGGGGTCTGGGGAATATGCACAAAATGTTTTATATGTTCAAGATGTGATGTTACACAATTTTCTTGTGTAACATCTTTATTTGAGCAATAACAATGGAGCCTCATGGAACTAAACGAGGAGAAATCTCTTAATAACATTAACAACAGCTTTATTGCTCATTTCATTAATCAGTAAAAGTAAGTCATCATACAAGTCACTCCTCACACCTGGTAGTTTAACTTGATGCTCACCAAACCGTTACAGTTCATCTACCTGTATATGTGTTGTATGCACTGATGGATAAAAGAAAAAGAGTGAAGCTAACTTAAACACACAGTCAGTGCCGATGGAACATCGTTGCTAATGACACATTTTAAACATTCAGACAAAACATTTTTGGCTACTTTGTCATATGCTATCTAATACTGAAAAAAGCCCTGATTCTGATAGAATCACCCCCTTGTTAGCAACTTGATGCCATTCAATACCACAATACAAAACCTACAGCCTCATAAATTTTAGTTGTCAAGTTAGCCTTGACAAAAAAAATCCTCTTTGTGACTCAATTCAGAAAAAAATCAATACATGAATAATGAGAAATGGCATGCTCGTTAAAATGCCGCGATAAGGTGACTGTAAGCTAGCTACCTGCTCAGAACCAAACTAGCGACCAACAAGGTTAGTGACATAATAGTGAAGAAAGCCGAACAGCGTGAGCCAGCATGCACCACATGAGACCGAACTTTGTCTGACCTGTTGAATTGAAACTTAAAGTCATCATGAAATGGAAATCAGAGTGCTATTTCTCCACTGTAAAATAACTTGTGCATTATCTGCTGTCGCAGATACCACTTTCCCAAAAATGAACATCTTGGAAGACACACCGACCACCAACTAATAGTGAATCATATCTGCTTTGGTGCTCTGCACTACTGAAAGACTGATTGACAGGTGGATGCCATGATGGTTTTGATTGAAATTTGTTAGTTCTAGCTTACACAAGCATGCATCATTTTGTATTACAGAGACAAAAAGAACAAAAATTGATATTTGGCATATATTGTTAAATAGGGACGATATGGGGATGTGATCTAAAAGGGTTAGAAAAAAAAAAGGTTTAAAAAATTAATATAATTGGTAAAACCTGTGTTTACTCTACTATTTCATGTCAAAATGGCTGTTGTGAAAAAGGTCTATTTAGTGAGAATATATTTAAATGTAGAGTGATTATTGAGCAACTCTGTCAATAATTTGTAAGTTTAGTTTTTCAGTTCAGCCTTTTTTGGCACTCTGAGCAGAACTGGCCACAGCCAATTTTGAGGCAAAATTTTGTTCTTATTAGTCAATTCATTGTTAAGTCTAACAAATAAATTATAAAATAATAATCCAAAAAAGCTTCATCAGAGTCCAGTGTGACAGCTTCTAATTACTTGTTTTGCATGCCTGTATTCTGTTTTAAATGATACAAAACACTGAAATGTGTAAAAATTTTAACTGTTTAATCAATTGAATTGGCAAACTGTTTCAGCTGTAGTTCTTACCAAAACAGCCTTAATGAAAAGAAAAGAGGACAAAATTCTGTCCCTACAGTAACTTTTACCGTCTGCATAGTATCTGTGCGTGATTAGAGTCTCCAAATTGGTTTGATGGATGACGGCCTCACAAACATTCCAGCCTCCTGCTTCCTCCTCCTCGTCCTCCTCGCTGCTGCGCTCTCTTACCACTGTACTACCCGGCAGCAGCTGCACTATAACAAGATTTCCACTGTGCTCTCACTCACCCTTCAATTCTCAATGAGGAGTAATTGGACACACCTGGAGAAAGCATGAATCACGGACCACTTGACCAAAAAATATCTGAGCACGATTTGAAGCAACAGGCAGAGATAAAGAGAATAAACAGCTGAGGGGAGAGCGGACACTCTCAGTGAATACAACGCTACAACTGCCTATGCAGAACTAAACAGCTCTGTCAATGAGCCACACGGAAACATCAGGAAACATCAGGAAACATCAGGAACAGACTGGGGCTTTACTTCGGTTGGATGGCGTGTTGAGCTGTGTTGAGTGTGTGGGTGAAAATACAAGTGTTTAAACATGTGTTGGCCATCCCTGTGTCCTCTCCAGTTGACCAGGTCGCCAGCACGTTACACTGGTTCTCCTCTGTGCACTGTCACCACCAGCTACTGGTCAGCCCGGCCTCCTACTGGAACTGAACACACAGCAACATGCTGAGCAGATGTGAGAAACCCGCCTGTGGCTCTCCGTGCTGCTGGAATAACACTCTGCACATCAACACATGGCCATGTGAAGGAGAAGAAAATACTTGCTGGTCACGTTCTCTGCAGCATGCCGAGCTCCTGTCCCACAGGGTAAAGCAAAGGCACCTGGCTGTTCCTTTAAACCCTTATCCTTCAGGCCCAGGTCAGACCAAAGATTCAAAGTCACAAATTTGATGACTTTAGACTCGATGAAATCAAAAAAGACTTTCAGCTTGACTTGGACTTGAACGCCAGTGACTCATGACTTCACTTGGACTTGAGCCTTTTGACTTAAAATCTTGATACTTATTTAATCAACTAACATTAATGCTATTCATTCCGAGCAACACTTAACTCCCCAGATCCACTTTTGGGGCTTTTAAATGGTCACCTTTGGCCGTGAGTTAAACCATGCCATGCTAATTTGCATTTCCATCGCAGATTTTAATGAGCCAAGCCGTGCCAAATCATGTCTGAGATGGGCCTTCTTCGGGGCCAAAGCATGCCAAACCTGCCTCCAAGCGGGCTGCGATAGCGTCATGCAGAATGCAGCCAACCTGTGACGACCCCCCCTTTCTAACCCTCAAACGAGTGTATGTTGTGAGACTTGTGCTCATGTCTGTCAGCTCATGTCTCTGGAGACCAGAGATAACGACATTTTAAAAAGTGTCTGTCTGTTCAGCTCTCAGTATTTTGTAGCTTCTAAGTGAATCTCTTTGGTTTGAAGTTTAGTTTCTGTCTTGCATCCCTGTTTGTACTTGAAGATATCAGTTTCATGTTTGCTTTCAGCTGTGTAGGAGTCAGTCAGTTACTGCTCCTGATTTTGCTTCATAATAAAATACAACAAAATAACCATGGGACATTTATGGTGAAGATTTTTAGGAAATAGACGGCATCTCATTAATTTGTATGAAAGTTGCTCATTGGGTGCACACCCCAAAAATGCCTCAGCGACCTGCCTCACGCTTTTGTGTTTTTGGACCCATACAGCTTGCCCACAGGAGCAGACTTCCTCTGGTTGAACCAGCAAAGACTTGCTGTTGGCTCCCTGCACTCATGAATGGGATAACACTATTTAATCAAACAGTTTTCTCAGACTTTCCATATATTACTGGACCGAATGGATGAAGTTCTGATAACAGACGGAGTCATTTCAGGACGATCTGAAAATTTACCATTTTACAGCCTCTCTTTTTCCAATAATTGTGTATGGGAAAAATGCTTTTTGGGCCAGTGTGCCTCACATGCTGCTCCCAGAAGTTGCGATGCAGAGTGTGGATCCTTCCACATAAACTATGTTGAGTGATAACAGGCTCATAACAGTTAAGGACAAATTCTGGTGGTTTTATGCAGCATCAACTCCTTCGTATGTGAACATATTTGAATGTTTCAACATTGGTCCAGCCCTGTATGGTGCAGAACCAGAAAAAATGTCACAATTTCAACCTGACAGGTTGCCATTTCCATCAGGAATTAAGGTAGTGGATGGTGGGAAACTGCCAGCTAAAAGGCCAGTTTTCTATTGCTTCACAAAGCTCATTACCCAACAGAAAGACCTCCAGTCCTGGCGGCTAAAGACTCTGTCATGTCTCAGTTACTGGGACGTATTTTCACACTGTTGGTGACCCAGTATAGAATAACAAACATCCGACTCTTTGAACTGTTGCTGAAGTTAATCTCTCAGCACCAGAAACCCAAGGAGGAAAACAGACCACCTATGTGTGGTTTTGTCAGTATGTGCACTTGTAGAGGGTTATCCTCACTGGTTAGTGAATAGATATAGGAGAAGGAGACAAAAACACAGCAAGAAGGAGAATAAATATGGGACTTACATCTAATGGACAGAAAAATGACCCCAAATATATGCTGACGTTGCTCTGTGTCTGCTGGATGTGTAAATAAGCAACTGAATGCGTATTTTCCATACAAACTTTACCAGTTGATAATACGTCAGAGCTGTCTTGCAGACTGTTGTGCTCTAAGTGGCCAAAAAGTCAATTGATACTGCTTTAAAATAAACAAAGTGTGAATTCAAACAGTTGACACATCAGATGGAGTTGATTATATTTTATATGCATATTTTGAAAATCAGACTGTGACAGGTTGGATCAGATTCCTGATTCCAGTCACATTACATTCAAGACCTTTTATTCTTCTTTTTGAAAATCACGATCATAGACGAGAGCCTGCAGGAAATTAGTGCTGCCAGGCTAAAATTAAGACACTTCATGCTCATAAATGTGTTTGTCATCTTAACTCAACTAAAGATTTCAAGGCAATTTACTGCAATAGATTTTTGAGTTTCAAGCCCAACTCAGACTATTACGTTTTTAAAAGTTTTTTTTAATTTTTTTTTTTATCAACGACTGATCTTTTGTTGAGATAATGTACTTTTCTTCTTCAGAAAAACTTGGATACACAGCTCACAGCTTTAATTTTGATGATGAAGACATTCTGCTGAAAGAATACATTAATGAGCTGTCCTCTACATCACAGCTGCCTCCATCTTCAGGTAAAATATATTCACTTCATCTCGTATGGCAGCGGACTCGCCCACACTTTCCCTTCTCCTCACACTTTAGCTGTCCTACATTCCTTCTGGCCCTGATTAGTCACTAAGCCTTTTGCTCTGTTATTATTGCAAGAGTATCTCAGGTCATGAGACTTAAACACCAGCAAATTCCTGCCCCCTGGACCCCCTGTCCCCCCTGTTAGGTTCTGTCCATTAATACCGTGAATTACCGAGCTATCTCAAGCATGAGAAGAATGGACGTCCAGACACATGGGCTTGTTGAGGTGCTGTGTGGTTTACAGGCCGTCATTGAACAATATATCAGTTAAGGGAGCAATATGTTAGTTTGAAACATTCAAAAATTAATCAAATATTAAATTACCAACAGAATTTGAATAAATAACAGGCCAAAGAACAGAATAGAATAGAAATAGAATAGATATCTATGTTCTGTGTTGCAGAGATATTTACTGAGGTTAACATGCTAACCAGCTAGTCTTGACCTGTTCCTGGAAATCCATACTAAAGTTATTTTTGCTTTCTATTGCTGTCCCCAATTAAGATTTTTTGTCAGTCAAATCAGATTTTGTCATCCAATTCAAATATTCAACAATTTGTTCTTTTTTTTTCAGTTCAGTGAACCGTACTTAATTCCCATATGAGCCTATAGGTGAGTATGTTTTGCCAATAAGTCTCTGTGTGTCCCCCTGTAGTTCAGTTAATCAGCAGACCTGAGCAGCGTCCACTGGCTGGTGTCACCTACCTATGAATTACGGATTCATTTGAACCAAACCAGAGTTGGTGATTGTTGAAAAGGCAAAACAAGACGTTTGTAGTGAGTTTTATTGTGTTTTTGAAAGAAGCTGATGATAATGATGTTAAAACTGCCGTTTTTCAAAGAGACGTCTGGTTAGTTTTGCGAGAGACATGAAACAGCTGTTTCTGGTTAAACAAAATAATCTTTCTCTTAATAAAAGAGGACACTCGCTGTAGTGATCCTTTCCATAATGTGGTCAAACACATAATAATAATCTGAGCCTGTCAGTGGCAAAAACAAGCAAACAAACATAACCTGCTCTGGTGAAGTGGCTGCTACAGTGTCTCACCTGTCCTCTGTTTCTGTCACTCTTAGTTTTGTGGTTTGTGGTGATGCAGCTAAAAAAGAAGAGCTGAAGCTTGTTTACTAACCACTCTAACATCTTGTCTCATCAGCACATGCTGTCACAAGGAATTTTTTCAACAAGAGCGCTTGCTAATATAAAAATATATTTATGATTCCCTTATCTATAATTTCTCATTGAAATGTTATCAGTGAGAAGAACAAAGAAAAAACAAAAACAAACGATCGAGTGGAAGATTCTCATTCAAAATGAGGGGTCTCAGATTGATGATTCAAATCTTTGACTATCAGGAGGCAGCTTTAGTGGTTTCACTTAATATTTAGAGTTTTCCTGTGAAAATATGCCAACAATCATGTCATGTTACACCTGTATCGTGATGTTTTGGTTTCTTTAGCCACCAGTCAAGTTCAAATGCTTGTTTACAGCCTCCAAATTCTTCTCTGTGTAATCATCTATCCTTGTGAGTCTATGCTTTAATTATAATAATTATAATTTAACTGGCCTGAGATTGACTGACAGTATGATTGTGCACAATGACAGTTCCTTATTGTTGCCTAAGCCCGATGCTACAGACTCACACGTGCAAAGGAAAACACATGTACATGCACATACAAGACCACAGTTGTCACTCATAGATACTAACTGCAAAATAAGAGCACTGCAGCCCAACAGTTACCATCCTGCTCATAAAGATGACAGCATTCTGCTGATAAGCTCTTAATGGGGGAATGGGCCCATAGTGAGTTATCGTGGGTCTAATCAGTGGGGCAGATCTCATGTTACTCTCGCCCCCATGGGTCTTTGGGTTGAAAACACACGTGACTTAATCAGTGACATTCATGGAGCCGGGATCTTTGCAGTCAGGGGATCACATTACCCAGGTAAGGCCCACAGGAATGTGGCGTATACTGTACGTGTTATCAACTCATGACCAGAAGTTGATGAAAGGTCGACCTTTTTGATGATTAAACATGATGTAAGTGACGATGGCGACAGTCCGGAGGCCATGTGATGCTGCAGATGTGAAGATGGCGGATGGAGACACCTGGCAGCTGAGGAGTAGGTGTTTGTTACCCACACAAACTGGAAACCCTGATCAAGACCTCTGAGTCACCATCCACCTCTAGGGTTTAGTGTTCTGCCTACTGACCGCTGTTTTCTATTGATCAATCACTGCTTAGGGTCAAATTAAGAATGGGAATGTTGTTTTAGACCAATGTTAATTTATTTGACTAATAATTTTAAATCTTCTTTCTCTCTTACTGGGGAATGCATCATGCTTTTCTCATCAATAGAGAAAAGAACTGGAAAAAGATGTCTTTCTGGATTACTGGAACTGCAGATATTCTATTTCATCACTTGGATTAAAAAAAAAAGTGATCTCCACGTATGACAAGACGAAAACTGAAACAATTCAGGTGACTAAAATATGACTAAAACTGAATGACATTCAAGTCAAAAGACTACAACTAAACCTAAAACAAAATTTGCTTTCAAAATGAACATTGAAAAATTGTAATAAGAATTTCCAATGTTGTTTGTAAAGTTGCAGACATCTGCTTGGGATTATCCAAAGTAAAAAGCATATTTCATTTACAAAAAAAGTTAAACACTTAAATGTGTTTTTAGTGGAGTTCCTCCTTCATACATGATTAGATTCACCAAAACAACATTTGGCTCACTTTGTTGAGAACTAGCGTGTTACCCTCTCAGGCAAACTTTGACTGATGCTCATATGAAGCACATGAAGGAGACCAGGCCTCTGTGCCGGCACTGAAGAGGCCTTTTCAGAGGACATCTTCCCTCATCTCTTTCTGTCTGTAGGTCTAATCTTTTCTGTCTGCGCCCAAATCAACTCAAAGCTTTGCCTTATTTGCCAGCTTTTTGCTGTTTACCTTCCATCAGAGATTCAACCTGCATCGGCAAGTTGCACAACCGACTCATCAAAGAGTCACTTAAAACTCCTGGATGATCACACAGACATGATGCTTTTCAAGGGGTTTCCTTGTGTAAACATTCTTGTTTAGTGGTTTCCACAACTCCCCAGTGACTGCATCCATTCATGAAGTTGAAAAAAACTGTACTGAAATTAAATTATGTTGTTGTTGTTGACCATGCTGGTTTAGGAACATAAACAAAGAGGCAAAAATGAACCGAGCCTTGCTATAAGTATTACATGTTTTTCACTGTATGTATGTTTAAAGGTCCAGTGTGTAAGATTTAGGGGACTCTATTGGCTGTCTATGCCCTACAGTGTCAGCGGACACTGAAATCGAGTACCGCTAGTCGGCACATTTTGAAAAACCTCTCCTGTGTTACAAAAGACTAAAACACAGAAAACATTGGTTTGGTGAGTCGTTGTGATTTGAAAAGCCTGTGCGCTTTTATAGTCTGTATGCAGGCACGTGTTTGAGAAGCTAACTGGTTGATTAGTTGCATGTTGAAACATGATGAGCTCGGCTAAACGAGCTGTGATTTATTGTTTTCAGCTGTTACGTCTCTGTCCGGTTTGCTGTTAAATCATCAAGACAATATAACCAACATGCATGAGGAATCGCTAAGTGGTTTTCATTTTTTTGTGGCGCAAAAGTACTCTAACGAGGTGCTTTTCTCAGTAGTTAACGCTGTAACATAACAAGTTACTATTTATTGGCAGTAACCTTGTAATGTAATGAGTTACTTTTAAAAGTAACATTCCCCAGCACTGAAAACATCTACTCAGCATTTTGTGTCATCTGCCTCTGGATGCAGGAAAAAGAAAGTCATCCTCATTCATCCAGAGCTGTAAACCAAGGGTGCAAAATATAGTTTTTACTTTATTTAGTTAGTATTTTTCCTCGTTCCGTTGAGGTGAAGATGTTATTTTTGTACCTTTTGCCCTAGAAACAGCATTCAGCATTCAGTATTCATGTTTTTCTTGTTACTTTTTAGCAGTAAAGTTTTATTTTTCACATATTAATCATAAATTGCACACACCTGCATGTGTTATTCTTTGCCACCTCCTGTGACCACACATTACTTAACTCTTCTACTAAATTGAATTAATTAATGTGACTTCCTAAAGCCAAGTTTGGATATAAATCAATAGTGCTGTTTTGTTTTTTTAAAAAAAAGGCAATTTATGCTGAATTAGCATGCATCATTCATATGCATCATTTGATATTTATAATTCAAATATTGTTTTATGCTAATGGGAAGGCATCAGAGAGGCTGCTGGGAAGGCCTCAGCATTCCTCCTCACTGAATCCCGCAGCTTGTTTCAGTCCCACCCTGAAACAGTCTGAGGGCACACCAGAGCGAGCTGAGAAAGAGAATATTGTGGAAAATCTGACATATTTTCACCCCAGCTACTCCAGAGTTTATAGAAGATGTTCACAGTCCGTTTTTTTCCACGAGGAAATGTGAGCGCTGACTGTCCGGGCTGAGTCATGGTGGTCAGGCCGCAATGTTTACAGTTGACAGAAACACCCAAAAAGGGTGAATATAGATCAGTAGTTCTATGTATAGTCAGTGCATTCATAGTTATTATATGGGTTCAATTAGATTTATGTATTTAGTTGATTATTAAATCTATAAAACTCTCAAACTTTTCCAGAGTGGTTTCTGATGGCTAAAATTGTTCTTGGATCTTTGAGGGAATTTCTCACTTGATGTTGATGTTGCAACCTCACTACAGTAATTATTGTTCAAAGTTTGCGTCGTTACTGCGCACCAAACTGAAGTCAGACGTCCAGCTGAGACCAGAGCAAACCTCATCTGTCTCCAAGACTCCTGCCTTCCAGATCAAATGTGTTTCTGATCATTTTTGCTTTCTTTCTTCAACAAAAAGCTCTTTTTGGCAAACCAGGTAACAAAACAAAGCAAAATAAGAGCAATGTGTGAGAGAGGACAAGCAAATTGATGAGATGAAAGCGGGCTCGAAAAAGGTCACTTACAGTTCTTGATAAACATCTCGTCTTTCAATCATATCTGCCAGAAGCTCACCACAGTTGACAGGTTGGAAAATATTTCATTTGCATTGGAATGAAAGGGAAAAATGTCCTTTAACTCTGCACATATGTGTATGGTTTCTGTTGAAGCTATTGAATTGTTGTTTTGTGGACCTCCAGATGCAAGTGACAGTGGGTTTTCAACTAACAGCTGTCGAGGAAAACAGACAAGTTCCCGTGATAATTTTAATATTGGTTGAATTAAGCGAATAATATCAGGAAAGCCAAAGTCATGGCTCAGAGCTTTGCAATGAGATTTTAAGTAACTGCTCTCTGATCATCACGAGCTTGGTCCACAGATTGCCAGGCAACGTGATGTAATCCTGTCGGGATCGGCCAGACGGTTTTGTCGCCATCTTGCATCATCTGGCAGTGGAGCTTCTGTATATAAAATCTACAGGCAAAGCTCTCTGTCTAAACCCAAGGGTTGTAAAGTGCTGCATAAATTCTAAATATTGAATTTCCAAGGATCAGAGTTCAACTGTCCAAATTCAGTGATGGCTCCCTGATGAAAATGAACAAATAGGTAAAGTGCTCAGTTTTCTTCCACTTGCAGAGGAGTCTGTCTGAACTGTCTGACAGCTCGTGTACCACTCAGGTGTTCCAAAACAGGAAAGGAAATCTTTCCAAAACCAATTAAAGTGATCAGTTACAGTCAAACCATAGTGTCACTCAGTCAGGTCAGTGGTCTGAGGAAGCAGCTGTTTATTTAAAAGGAGGAGAAGAGTGAGTTAAGTAATACAGAGAGACTCACAGTGAGGGGAGACACACTCTTGGAAATAAGGGTTTTCCTGAAAGGCTAAGGTTCCACACAGAACCACTTGCTTTTGAAGAACCCTTTTTTTTTTTTTTAAAGAAAAAGCTCCTCATCGATTCAGGCCCCAACACATGATCAGTAGTAAAAACGCTTTGCGCTGGCTGTCCCATTGTTTTCCTATGGAGAGAGCGGTGGCGCCTGACGAAGTGGCACCGCTACCCTTGGTGTGGCGCACCGCTCGGATCTGCTCCTGACCGCTGTACTCGTTGATGCTGACCTCATTTGTCGCTGACCTTTCAAAGAGCAACGAATGAGATAACAGCTGTATGTGACGACACAGGCAGAAGAGACCACAGATGTGTGGGAGTGACACAAGCAGGCAAGATGGTCGAATCTTGAAGGGAACCCCAGACCTGCAGATGATCTTGCGAGAGTGATGATTTTAATGTCACAATGAGGGAACAACATACAAAAATCTCGCAAGAGTTTTGCAAATCAAGGTTTCCTTCTGGACACAACCGAAGAAAAGTGTTTCAGGGTTCCCCAAACTCTATAACACAACATTAAAGGCAGACTATGATCTCACCAGTAAATGTAATGCCTGGTGAAACAGTCAGGTCAGGCTATGAGATTTGTGTATCACATAGTTTATGAACTTAGCTACATCCAGAGCTAAAGGGTTAGCGGTAGAACTTCCTAGGTGGGTTCTAGATGAAACCCTTGGAATATAAAGGGGTTCACAGTAGAACCCCCTGTGTGGGTTCTTGTTAGCACCCTTAGAAGGTGGAAAGGTTCTGGATAGAACCTCCTGAGAAGGTTCTGGATGGAACTATTACACCATGGGGTCATAACAAGGGGCCCTATAGAACCTCTCATAGGGGGTTCTGGGTGAAACCTTTCACAGATGTTTAGGTAGAACTCTATTTATAAAAGCTTCTGCAAGCAACCATCAGGAATTTGGTTGCTATTAGAACCTTTTATACATGTTCACTTGGAACCTTTTCAGAGAGTTCTACCTTTACAATTTATAAAAGGTTCTACCAAGAACCAAAAAGTGTTCTCTTCTGGGGACAAGCCGAAAAATCCTTTTTGCTTTTAGCACTTTTATTTCAAGGGGAATGTAAAGAGTGAATTTAAAATCAGGATGCAGGGAGGTTTATTAAAAAAGACAGAGTTGAGTGTGAAGAACCCTTTGTGGTTCTAGTTAGCACTTATATTTCTAAGAGTGTACAAGGGGAATGCAAAGGGTGAAGTTAAAGACAGGATGCAGGAGGGTTTGTTGAAGAGACAGAGTTGAATATGAAGGAAAACGGAGAAGGAAGGCGGCAAAGCGCTTCAAACGAGGCCTCATTTCCAAGTTTATTTAATATTGAATTAATGTTATCTTGTGTAATGAAGAGAAGCCAGACGTTGAGGTACAGTACGAGGGGGAGCAGGAGGGTGTCGGGTGGTGTGGGTTTGTGTGAGTCCACTCATACAATGCCCCTCTCTGTCTGGACTGCTCAGCCAGCTATGGTCCGATACTCCCTCACATACCCCGTCACCACCCCCTTTACCACCAGATATGCTCCCGGGCTACAGAAACAGGGGGGCCCAGGCCTCTGCATATTTCTTTTTTCAAGCTGAACTTGGTCTCCTCAGAGAAAAAGGCCCGTCTGGTGACCTTGTGGTCAAATCTACCTTTCCTGCTCTGGCAAACACAGTTATATCCTTCCAAGAATGAACATTATCCACCTGTGCTTGGTGCAGCGAATCACATGAATTGCACATGCATGCTCACTTGGACACACATGTCACAGGCTCTGGTCGTATGGGATCTCACACTGCTACAGTGGGCAACTGATAGACACTTCACAGAAGAGATCTAACTATTAAGGTTGACACAACATGCAAGTTTAGTGTCATCCCAAACAACACAACTTTATATTGTATTTTATCACTTGAGAGAGTTAGAGAGCTAGAGAGTCTAAATTTGAGGGGGAAAAGGTCCTTCCTCTGCAATTACACCACCAAAACGAAAACAACGGCGACTGAAACTGACCAGATCAGGTTGAGTTGGAGCTAATAAATGTTAAAGAAGAGTCAGTTTTTACTAAAATTACTGCAATGCCAAAAATATAGAAGATGTCAAAAGAGACGGTGCGTACAACCTTTGCCCAGATTCATTTGGTCCATGTTCATTCAACTCATGTTCAACGAGCAGCCAGAAATACATGGGAGGAAATGAAATGCTACCAAGCTGACTAATCACAGTTGTTGTGGTCTGCATCCCAGCAACATATGGTAACCAACAGATTATGGCGTGGGGTATGTGGCTACGCTGTACATATACTGTATGTAGATTCAGCGCAGAACTACAAGTTGCATAATCCGGACTTTAACATCAATTCTCACAGGCCACACTGAACGAAATGAAAGTTCAACAATGAGACTCAATTCATCTACATCTCGATTCATCCATCATTGTGCCTCTTCTTTTTCATGAACTTGTTCAACTTCCACCAGAATGCTTGCTACCTCGCCATACAGGCAAGGTTCAGACGGCCTCCTGCACAGCGCTCCATCAGTATGTGCACCAGCGTCAGTCACAAAGTCCATGTCCTCAATAAATCATGTTAATCTCATATCTGTATGGCAAGGTCTCTTCTGGTTGAAGTGAAGTAGACCCCTGAAGAAAGACTTTATAGTGCAGTCTGACTTTCTTGGAACCAGCATAAAATGGCAACAGAAGCTTTGACATTGACTTTCACCTCTCAGCTGGGGTGGCTGCCACTTTATCATAACTGTTTTGGTATCAGAAAGCTTTTTTGATCTTTATTTATTAACAAGATGGCTCTGTATTTACACACAGCTTAAATGAAGGTGTTGGCAACAACAACTACTGTATTACTGGATTATATCTGCAGGTGTGCAAACCAAGTGAGCTCCAATGCTTCAAAGGCTAATTTCCATTCATGTGGCAGGCAGGGCTGGACACACCTCAGCTGCTCAGTATCAGGTATCATTTTGCATGCCATCTGATAATTATTTCAGGTATACACTAACGATATTATAATCCCTAGTTACAGAGTGCAAATTTGTTCGCATGGGACGTGGGTGACGCACCAGGTTTTCGGTGGATTCCCCACATGTGCTCAATCACGAGGGGATCGTGCGATCAGGCCGTTCCAGGGACATCCATCAGTGTCTATTAGGGGAGCAGCAGAGCTCAGTAAAAGGACTGTCACAGTGAGCATCTGTTGAGCGGTTATGTAACTTTTAATGAGGCTGCGGTTTTAGGGTTTGGCTTCGGACAGAGCAGTGCTGTGCTGAGGATGAAGGAGTACTGGGCTGTCATACCTGCCTCAGTGACCTTCTGCAGTCAAAAACTGTGACAGATGTGCACAAACCAACACAGACACCGCAAGCACACACTACTTTCATAATATGCCTAAATATTCTCCTACAACCAGAGTTATTATGGTTTTGTATTTTTCATAAGTTGTTATTTTTATTTTTGTTTTGTTTAGTTTTTAATTGTTTAAAATTGTTTATTTTTTAGTCTAGTTTTTATTTGTTTCCATATTAGTTTTTTTTAAGGGCATGATTTATGAAGTTCAGAATAGATTTTACAAACACAACACTTGTGACAGCAACTGACTCACAGTCATGCAGACATCCCAATCACAATGGATGTCCCTCTCCCCAGCGACACTTTCCAACTCCACCTGGGGAATCCTGAAGGCGTTCACATGCCAAATGGGATATGTAATCCCTCCGGTGAGTTCTGGGTCTATCCCGGGGTCTCCTTCCAGTTGGACATACCCGGAAAACAACGCTCAAATCACCTCAGCTGGCTCCTTTCGATGTGAAGGAGCAGTGGCTCTATTCTGAGCTCACTTTGGATGCCCAAACACTCTCACCATATCTCTAACCTCCTGTCTCTACCACACCTTTTGACTTGCATGTCTCACAGAACCTAATCACTCTCATTTTAATCCATGCAGCTGTCTGCACTGTGTGTCTTCCACTTCAACTGCTTCTGACAGACTAAACTGTGAACTGTGCTCTGGTCTGTAATCCCAGAGATTTTTACTTTACTTTACCAAGCAGCTGGGAAACAAGACACAGGGTACAAGACTCTGGAGTGTTTATTTGTGGGCAAACTGTACATTTACTGCCACATGACAACATCAATACTAAACTTTAATCCCTCTGCTCCGATCACCAACACCTGTCTGTCCTGAGACACTGGCACTCTCTTTTTTTCCTTTCTTTCTTTTGCACACTGTTGTGCTTATACCACAATCATATGTACTGGGTTGGTGGAAATATAGATCAGAAATATTCACACATATCACAGGAAAACTGCACACTGCACAGAAAGTTTGGCCACTCATTTGCTGCTGGATGCATTGATATATGCAGACAAGACAAGAAAGCTTTGCCTTTGGGCTCAGCTCCTTTTTCACCAGTACTATACCCACATTGCTGCTGATGCAACACCAATCTGTTTGTTCATCTCATGCTCTCCCTGTCACTCATGAACAAGACCCAAGATACTTAAACTCCATTGCTTAGGGAGGCAACTCACTTCCAGCCTTCTAGCAGAGAACAATGGCCTCAGAGGTGCAGCCACTTCACACGCAAACCACACTAGTGTGTGCTGAAAGTCATGGTCATATGAATCTGCAAAAAGCAAAGATGCAATTCTGAGATTCCCAAACTGTCTAGTTGTTATTTTTATTACACTTAACTAAAATGTTTTTCCACACTTTCCACACAGTTTAATTGCAGTTAACTGTGATAACACTGCCCAAAACATCCAAGCTTATGAATCATACCAAGGGACGTATTCTCCACTTGGCTCCTCTCACTGTTTTATTACTGTTTTATCTTCCTCTGCTCCAGTTCTCTCCTTCTGTCTGAGTGTTGACAGATTTCCTGTTTGGTTGAGGATAGTTTCACCCATGGAGCAAAGACTGACTGATAATAGTGTGTCTGGCTGGTCCTGGTCTCTGTTCCCTGGGGAGCTGTCATCAGTAGACGGCTTTCCCAAGTCAGTGAGGAGGAGCCTACCTCTGCTTAAAGGTCTGGTGTGCAAAATTAACAATGATTTATAGGCAGAATATTGCAGGAATTGAATTTTCATTAGTGTATAATCACCTGAAAATATGAATCACTGTGTTTTTATGAATTTAGAAAGACCCATTTATATCTACAGAGTGTGTGGGTTCTTTTTCCATGGAGGTAGCCGTGGTACTGTAGCTGTTGAAACAGACACAAAAAAGGTAAAAGAGCAAACCTCATTGTGTGACAAAGCCACAGTTGTCACTATCATGTAAAATCTAACATACAACTGTGCAGATTTATTGCAAGCAGCATTGGATGGCAAAGCATCACACTCAGTGCTGTGATGTGTGTATGCACTGTGGTAAAGAAGTGTGTGGTGTGTACCGAAGTGCACATCACTGTTTGTGTTCATGATAAAAGACAGAGGAGATGGCCTTACACCACGGTGCAATAAGCTGCTGAATAATGTCAAATAACAAAATGGAAACCCGGCTGGTGTCAAACACACAGACACACCAAAGACCCCTCACTTCACTCATCTGTACTCTCTTAATTTACACCTCCAAAAACAGACCCCTCCTGTGTGTGTTACTGTGTATATGTCATGTGTGCTCAACCCCTGGAGCTCTGAAAACAGAACCTTGGAGGTGGCCGGCATGGAGGCAGTCTGAGAGGGTAGAAAAACAAACGTGACAGACACAAACACTGAACTCTACACAATGAAGGATCAGTGCTGGAAAACCTGAAAAAGTAATCCTAAGTTGAGTAAATCTGAACATATTATTTTCTGTTTTTATTTGTTATTATGTGTAGAATTTAATGTGGTTTTCACATCTTTCATAAAAAGTACTGCCTTAAGTTCTTATTTATAAAAAGAGACCAAACTACTGAAAATTGATGCAGTGCTGCATGTGCGCAGCCGCCCCCATCGCTGCCTGCCATCTATTGTAAGCAAGGTTTCACTTTGCTAGGCGTAACATATACCTTTTAATGACATTACAGTACACATATTGGGTATGTAGTACATTGTGTGGGCTTTTGGACAAACGATGTTTGTTTTACACATTGGAGTTGAAACATCTCAATTGTGCCATAACAGCTGACTCAGTGGTCATAGAAAATGCTCTTCTTTCATTGGCTGGCAGGTGTCTGTTAACACCATATACTTCTAACAGAACTAAACAGGGCTTTGCCGCCAGTTTTCCCCAGTAGCCACTTGCAGTATTACAGCGAAAAAAAATTCCCCACCAGCCAAAAAGCATTTTCCCCCATAAGACACCATTATTAAGGACACATCTGTAAAACTGTTGACAGGACACCTTGAACTGCAAACATGGTCAATTATGACTCCTCCTATGATGAATTTTTGTTCCATGGAATTTTTATGTTGAATAAATCTATTTAAAAATCTGAGACATCATCACAATGTAAAGTCTATGGGCCGAGCGAGAACTTGTGGGCAGGGGCAAGGGTGGAAACACTATATTGTGCATGTTCAGTGGACCATATAAGCAGGAAGTAAACCCAGGCTCCTTCAGGAGCTAGTGGATACCAAAACAGAGCTAAAAGGAGAATGGATATTTCACTTACATTTATGACATGGACACAAACACAACTCCAAATGAATGCTAATGTATAATTTAGTAACTGTTTGATAACACGTTCGCCATATCAACTTTATAAGGTGGCAATATGCCCAAGTTGTGTTTACAGCTTGTTGTGCTGCCCCCAAGTGGCCAAAAAACAATTAATGCAAGTTAGGTTAGATTAGAACTTGTTAAACCCTGATGTTATAATTTACTCAAGCAGTAGATAAAAAGCTGCTCTGTTACAGTAACAGTGTTTGTACCTGTCACTGGAAAGTTAAATGAACATTTTTCCATTAAATTCCATCTCTTCTCTGTTGTCCACTGTCCCTCAGTGCCTCTCCTGTCAGGGTGAGGGTTCAGGGAACACAGGCTGGCCTTCAGACTGCCTCACTGAGGCCTTTGGCTGGGTCGTGACTCCCTGTCTCTCTGGAGGCCCCCTGGCCCACTGCTCTCTTTTCCTCCTTCCCAAACGAAGTGGGTAAAGTCAACACATTTGGAGGGAGGAGGAGGAGGAGGAGGAGGAGGAGAGGGCTGCGGGGGAGAGCTGTGAGACAGGCCTGTGGTTGTCAGCGGGCAGAGGGACGTTTGCCAAACAGTTGCAGGGTGTGAGCGAGCGAATGAACGACTCAGTGACCGTGTCTGTGCAGAGCCGAGGGAGTGTTGTAGCATTCAGGAGGCACAGACACTGCTTCGTCTGCTGTGATAATAAGACTCAAATATTTGCAGCTGATTTATGTCAGATAACACATACCACTCGGTGTAAGCTTTGACCCAGTGGTGTCTGTACCTTGCTCTACAGAGCCAGACTTACAGACCAAGTGATCCAGACTTGACACTGGCCCTCTGAGGATGAAGAAGGGGAGCATGGGTGTATTTTAGGGGCTTTAGTTTGTATGTACACGGGTCCTGGCTCAGTACCAGTGAGCAAATACAGCAGAGTGATATGAGCCACAGTAACGGTGCCGCTGACACAGATCCGAACACAGAAAGCCTCACAAGTACAGAATCTAATTCATATGCTGTTCACGCCGAATGCAGGAAGAGGATGTGAAGGACTGGGTCGGTGCCACACCGCGAGGATGTGATCGTCTGCTCTGACCCGACTCAAATCAAATGAAATGGTTCTCTTCAGTTGGGCTGAGGAGGTAAAACACAGATTGAATTTCACTAATTACAAAAAAAATAAATTCTCTTTGTCCAAGGAACATGCTGGGTCAGACTGATCTAATGATCTGCTCAAATAGCTGCTGGGCTGATTATTAATTGTGTCTTGGCCATTAATCAGTGTGGCCCACTGCTGGTATGATAGAAATCCCTCTTTGACCACAGCACTATAAATAATTCTGTAAAATGAAATTCTTGCACATTTTATTACTATTTGAATGTTCAACAATCATACTGGGTTAGTGTATCAGCCTGTGTCAAGAAACCAACCACTCAAATAAAAGAATTCAATATTAAAGTTTGATTTATTTATTTATTTATTTTGTCTTTTTTGTTTCAAATAATTAGTGGCTGTTTCACTCTGACAAGATTTTCTGACAACATGATGGCATAAAAATGGCCTAACATTTGTGGCCTCTGTTTCAACTCTGGTTGAAATGTAAAAATGTCAACAGCAGACTGTGGGCATGAAGGTGACCAGCCATCACTGGTCACCAGCCTATAAACACTTTGACCAACAAGGAGAAACTTTATACTAAGAAGCAATTCACACTTAGCTTTGATAACACTCCCTATATCATATCAGATCTTGTGGAACAACTTTTAACATCAGCACAATTTGCAAAAAAAACACTAAAGACTGAACAAGGAAATGACCAACGTTACAGGAGCTGCAATATAAACATCATTATTGATGAATTGCCTTCCATGTTATGTAATATTGTAGTTCATGTTGTGGTTCCAGTTAACACCAACTAAAATGATAAATACTGTCATCATGCACTCAGCAGTCTCCCAGGTGTTAATTGGTTAATGTTGTGTGACATTACATCATGTAACCTGTATTATTCAACACTCATTATAGTCTGGGAGCCTGTAGCTGATGATTTTACAGGGAAAAGAGGCTGAAAGGTCAAAGTCTTTAACTGAAGGCTAATGTCAGTTATATTAAGTTTGGGTTGTAGCAGCTCAGTGGCCAGGACAGAGGCCTGCAACATGTCAAACATCAACTTCCCAATAAAGAGAAGGCTCACTTTTTCACTGTTTTTACACATTTCTAACAGAAAACTGTCCACCCTGTGACCCCCTCTGAGACTTGGCCTCAGCTGACGCTGGCGTGTCGTGCTGTGAGCAGCTGCTGCTGTTTGACAATTACTCAGCTTGTTCACAGGCACTTTGACCTTTTTACAGACAGCTCAGGAGGTCCTACAGTACCATACGTCACCTGGAACACCTACTTGTACCGCACAGGCCGCTGCGCACTTCCTGCACAATGTTGCCGTTGATGCATGAGGGCCAGACGTCACTGGCAAAGACGGATGTTTGGCTTGAGGAGAATGCCAAGCTCTGTCTTCACTTCTACACCGTTTGATTTCAAGGTTTTACTGCAGAGATTCCAGGTGCTGGAGAAAATATATGTATTCTCCTTTTGCAGCCATCCACAAAGACATCCTGCAGTTTTATATAAAAGGTCTCTGTGCTCAAATTACACTATCCAGTCCTATTCGCTATCATTTGCATTAATGTGGAAAATCTTCCATCAAAGTAATTGCTAGCTATGCCTGCCTAGTTTCCCATTTCCCTGTTGGACAGTGAGAAGGGACTTGCTCTTAAATTATATCAGCGTCTGTTAAAAGTAATGTTCTACCATCCAACACATGAATGGATATTAGTGATTATGATGACATTCAGCAAGTATTTTGGCAGCCTCTGTGTTTTTGGCACTTTCTCTGTCTCTGAAGTTGGAGACACAGTAGATCACGCTCCCTCCGTCCTCTGTCCTAACTGCAGCTCATAACAAGGACCAGGCAAATTTGTCTCTGACGATAAGACACAAGAGTTGATGCTGCCATACAAAATCTTTTACATCAGGAGTTGGTTTGTCAGCAATCGCAGCTACAGTGATTTAGAAATTGAGATATATCTGATGGAAACCTTCTGCATTTAGGCTATATAAGCTCTTTTCAGAAACAGAATACGTGACATAGTTAAAGTAATGGCTTTTTTGTTATTCAGACTTAGGTCTTCATTATGTAAATGTTCGTTATGGTTTTATTCAAATATGACACTAACGTTGCATAAAAAGCCACAATGCTTGTGCAACATTTGGCACCTGGTGCAAAAGATGGAGTGGAGTTAAAAAGTAATAATACAGGAATTTTTATGTGAACTACATGTTGTCTTGCCTGACTAAAATGTTTCCCTGTTGGCCAATTGCAACTGTCAGGTGTGTCAGGTGTTATTGCCAGAAAGTGAAAAATAGAAGAGCAGTTAAATGAAACGGCTCATCATTCTCTTTTTCTTAATGGGGAGGGGTTTACTAGGTTAGGTAGGGTATGATTTGGATCAGATTCACACTTAGACATCCCTACACTATCATTTCATTGCACGTTTGGACTAGGTTTAGAAGCACTAAATTACTTGTACTGCCTGACCTAATGTCAGTGATCTGGATTATAAACATTAGGGTGCAGAAGATGACCCCATGCCCCTCTGTTTGTCAGTCAATTACCTACCTCAAATTTCCCCTCAATTTAAAATGGGTATATGAATAAAGTTGCCCTGCCTTGAATGCAATTCATGAAACACTTAATTCAGTGGTTCCCAAATTTTTTCTGGCATGTCCCCCGTCAAAGGCTGACCTGCCTACAGGGGCACTAACTAAAATGTTTCCCTGTTGGCCAATTGCAACAGTCAGGGAAACCACTGACTTAAGTGAAGGGTTTTCTCAATGGAAAGAACCTCGCTCTTCTCTTGACTGGTTCCAACAAGAGTTTGATTTACCAATTGGCTATGCTCTCCTGCTACATCATATGGTTTGTTGATCTGAAACGGAGACAAATGGTCTGCCAGGTATGTTTATGAAACCTTTTCGGTTCTGGCAACAAAACATCTGGCACGTCAGGTTTGTGAAATTTCAACAAAACTATAAAAAGAACGGTTCTCACCAAGTATGACTTTGTTCCCTTCGTTTGTACCAAAGAGCCATTGAAAAGAATCAGGATGTTTGTTAACTACTACCCCAAACAGCGATAGCTTACCAACTATAACTAGGAGTGGCAGGTCTATCAAGCTCCACGTGCAAGTTTGAGGCATGAATTAACATGACAGAGCTGTAGTAAAAGTTAGGAGGGTGATGTCTTGTTTTTAGCTTTGTGGAACCAAAAATGCATGCACAAAAGTGTGTGGAAAGGATTAAATAGTGTGTTTTTTTGGTCTAAAGTAAACTGTAAATGTTAGCATGTAAGCTAACTAGCTTACTATCTAAAGTGGTACCCTTCCCCTGCTTGGAAGCCAGTCCTGAATGCTACAGCTATATAAGACTATATCAGACCTAGACCTTTTTCACAGCAGCCATTTTGACATGAAATAGTATCGTAAACACAGGTGTTATCAATGATACTAATTAAGGTTCCATTACATTCAGGTCAGGGTGCTGCTATTGTGCATTTTGCTTTACTAGAGAGGCGCTGCTACACTAAATGCAATGATACCTTAATTAATATTATTGGTAACGTGTTTATCCTGCAATTTCATATTAATATGGGTGCCATGAAAAAGGTCTCTTGTAAACTGCCTACATGCCAATCAAAGGCAAAAATCTTGACAGGCATAGCAACATTAACTAACATAGTAAAGAGTCAACTCAAACAGAAGAGAAGACAGAAGAAGACTCCTCAACGGTGACTCAAGTTCTTCACCAGTTCTACCGAACAAAACAAGTACAAATCTTGTTTGCTTCCTATGTTATTGATTCCATTTATGTCTTTGCAAAAATCAAACAAACAATGTTGCTGCCCAGCTGGGGCCTGCCTTAACTTACAATGGTAAAAACTAACTCCATTTGTTAATATTTTATTGTAAATCTGGGTATTTGGACAAACAGACAAAGTGCTTGCAGCCATGGTAAAATCCAAGGTGAAGTTAATTTGTGGTGAGACATTGCTGATCTGAATTTCACAGCTCATACCACACAGCTTCACCACACAGGGCCGGGCTGTTTCAGGTTAGTGTGAGGCTTTCTTGAAATATCACAAGCATCTGTGTTCACTGCTTTAAAAAAAATGAAACAATACCACTTCCTTTGACTTAAAATAACCTCCGATTTAACTAAATGCTGTCTTATGCAAGAATGCTAATCTTTACACACAAAGAATAACTTTATGTCTACAGGCGTTTTGGACTTACTGGTGGGCAAAGAAAATAAACCACCTCAGACAGGTTTTTACTGAGTCTTATGTGTAGTATTAAAGGATTTCTACCAGCTGGAGCCTAAAAATGGAGCTTTCTGAAAACAGCTAAGAGTTCCTGACTGTTGTGAACAAAGCAGTTTTTGAGGTGCTTGAACTTTCAGTTCTTTCAGGAATAATTCCCAGCAGCTTTGACTGTCCTGGTTTATTAGTTTGTTTTGCTTTGTTTTATGTCAAAGTACTGTTCAGATCTCATATATCTGGTATCAAGATTTCTGCTCAAACAACTTAATTAGTGGATCGAAGCGAAGTTCATGAATGATCATCTAGCATAGCATCACCAGACCAATTCAGAGACCAGGATCTCTCAGTCCATATTTAATTTCTGAGGGGTGCAGACCAAAATGCATCTGGATGCATCTGGAGGGATCTACAACCAATTAGAGCAGCAAAACGTGTGACGTCCTGTAGCACTGAGCGACACATGCAAGTTGGAGCTTTTGAAATAAGAAACAGGCAATTTAGTAACAAAATCTTGTTTCATTTTTGATCAGCAATGCCCCATGAGCCCTGTGTTTAGAAACATGTGACGTCACTGACACATGACTCAATATCAAACCTGCGGAAAAATGTGAGGTGAGTTAATGTAACTGCAAGCAGTCACAAAATATATTTGTAAGGTTTACACTCTGTGGTTTAAATAGATGTTTTTAGCTTTCAGCTTCATTTTTCCAGTTTAAACCGTTTGTTAGAAAAGTAATCAAAGAGCAATCTTTGGTAAAATAGTATCTGGTGATGAGTAATCGGTAACCTATTACATTTCAAAAGTAGCCCATTCAACACTGAGAATGGACAACCTGAGTAATATATAATATATAACCGTAATATCCTGTAAAGTTAGAGACGAACATATGTGAAGTTTCTCCTTGGTGCGTGATGCCACCCATTTAAAAATCGGTTAGGACTTTAAAACTCATGTAGTCTGAGCGAAGCTTTAGTTAAAGCTAATTCCTGATGCTGGTCAGTAACAGCCCTCAGCCACAGACTTGGCATCTGGAACCCGAAAACTGCTGCCTGGGGTTGAACCACAGGCTTGGTCTAAATGATGGAGATCTATTTAGACATTTGTGCCCTTTTGTTTTAACTGTGGCATGTGCTGGACAAAGAAAAAGACAGAGTCTCCAGGCGTTTGTGGGTGCGCTGACATGCAGGGGACAATTTGTGGAGGGATGGAGTTGGATGTAGCTGCTTTTGGTAGCACTAATATTTACATTCATCCACTTTGTTACAGTAATTATAGATTTTCCAGTAAATGTGATGGAAAAAACACAAATTTGCGTGCCCATCATCTCCTTTGGGATTTCAGCTGTTGAAGCACACATCAACGCTGAGCTAAAATACCTTTTCCAGCACACTCACTTTCACGCAAATTCTGCGGTTGGAGAGGTTGATACGCATGTTAAACGCCCTCTGTCCTCTTTCTGCGGCAAAAACAGGAAAAAAAAACAGACAAAAAAGGAGAAAATGAAGATAGAAACAGAAAGAAGGAGAGGATAAAAAGAGAGTAAAAGGAAGAAACGTAAAAGTAGACAAATAGTATGTTGGTGGTGGAGAGAACTGGGTACGCAGGAGCTCCAGTGAAGCACAGTATCAGTCTGTTCCACATGCACCACTATCACAAAGATACTCTTATGCAGACTGTAAGCTCGAGGGCTCATGGGAGAGGGAGAGGCCAGACAGCAGACATGGCGTGAACCCGCTGATCCAGACAGAGGAAGAGCCCCGTCTCTGCACAGACATCCAAGTGTGCATCAGTAACACAGAAATCATCAAGTGTTCTTTTATCACAGAATGTGTGTTGCACCTGAATACTAGCATGGTGCTATAAGAACACAGGAAAACTGATGTAAACTGTGCAGTCTTTGGATGCTGACACAGACAATTAACTAATCTGTCATTTTCATAGAAACTTTACTCTTTCTTGCTCATTACATAACAGTTAATATCCAGCACATGAAATCTTTTACATTTGTTGTTTTAAACGTCTACTGTCTGGTGCTTAAATCCTTTGGCACAGTGAAGATGTGCATATAAGCTGAGGCTGCTTTAAAGAACAGAGAAGAATCCAGTGAACATTTCAGGATTGGACCTGATTTATTATTCTTAGAAATTTTATTCTTTTTCTCTAATTTGGCTCGGGGTGTTAACTGATCAGTGTTTTCACTGGCCCTCTCTCTGGTCTTGTATCAGACTGGTAGTAGCAGACCAACCCTTTAACCTTTAATTTCTGTTTGTACGCTACTATTTTCCAACAGCGAATACATTTTCAAAAAACACTATTACTGTATAACTGAATACATTATTCCATCCATTTAAAGGATTTCTACAACAGTATAAACATATCAGCAAATTTGCAAAAAGTACAAACTCCTTCAAATTTTGCTACATTTGTTGTTGTTTTTTTTCAGGTAGATTCAGTCAGGAACAGTCTCATCATAAGTTAAACCATCTATAGAAACGAATGGAAATACAGCTATGCTTGGTGCTAATGGCTCCACTCTTAGGATGCTCCCTGAACTGACCAAGCAGCACGCTAATCCAAAACGGGGGGCGCAATGCAACCCCTCCAGGGTATACTAGAGGGAGCCCTATGCAAACAATGATTTTTTTTTGACAACAATGAACTTTGAGAGCTGGCTTTAAAGGTGGTAGGTGTTGTGGTGGTGGCGGCAAGCTTGCTGGCAGTAGCAGTGTTGAGAGGAGAGATATGTGTGAGGAGGAAGTCATATTTAAAAGCGGCACCTTGTGGTGGGAATGGCTGTTATTGGCAGGCTGCCAGCGTAGGTCGTATAACTTCTGTGTCCCACATGAACTATGTGCTGCTGTGTCCCTTAGTATCATTTCATTTCCCTCTTTTTTCTGAATTTTTATTAGTTAAACGTCACCTGTCAAATGTCACCGACTTCTTGCTTTGTGGTTTACACACAACACTTACTGTAACTCTGCTGCCCTTATATGGTTTTATTGGGACATTTCCATATGAGAGTTTCAGCTCCTGAACTGAGCAGTGAAACTTACTAGATTCTTTTTCTGTCCTTCTCTGTATTGGTTGTACCCAGGTATGTCGTTTTTTTTCTTCTATTTATTAAGTTAAAGGAGCCCCAGGTCATGTTCACTCGATGTTGATTACATCTTTCTTTGCCACGGTGCGATTTATTTAGAAGCATTAAAGGTTTTGCCTCTGAAATATTTTCAATTTCATGCCATTTATTCATATCGCTGTTTGTGTGTAGAAGTGTATACTGGTAAAATGTACTCAAGTAGGCTGAAGGATAGCATTGAAAAACTAGGAATGAATTGTCAAATCTTTGTATTTAACAGCTAAATCTCATTCAATTGACAAAATATACGAGTCGGGTACACGCCTACAAACAATATTGAAAGAAAAAGAAAACTTTTCTGCTGACCAACAGTTTGACAAATTTTCCAACAAGAGCTCTGATATACTAAGTTTATAATGAATCAGAGCATGTCCAACAAATCTCCACTGCTAGAACAAAAACAAAGAGCATTAATAAGTGTAATAGTGCTGACAACACAGAACAATTAATCCCTCATAATATTAGTTTTTCCTGTGTTTCTGGACAGTAGGACTAGCTGGACCAGAGTCCGGATCAACCTCTGTAGGTTTAGCTTGATCCCCCAATGGATCAATCAAATCCCAGCATTCCAGAGGGAGCCGTTTCCCCAGTGCTCAGGAGGAATCCCTGCTCGGGCCCTGGAGGAGGGGGCCCGCCTCTCAGGAATGTCCTGGGACATCTTATCTGATGGGCCGTGGGTCTATAGTGGTGGTGCATGGTAAACTGACCCCAGTTGGCCCCGGCCTAAGGGGCATTTGGTGCCCCTGAAGGCCCATGATGCCTCATCGACCCTGAGGCCCCTGGTCCCAGCATCAGTCAGAGTTTGATATCCATCAGAAGCTCTCGACAAGTTGAATGATTGACACAGAGAATTCCCACCGGCAGAAGTGTCTCCTGTGTGATGGGTTTCCTTGTTATGTAACTTTACGACTCTCTCTGTTACTCAGATCATCAGGGATGCCATAAACCTCTGTGGTCACATGTGAATTAGAACTAATATTTTCATCATCAATAATGAACAGAATTGTCTCATCTTACTACAACAAAAACTGAAACCATCAGAATAGTATGAAAGATGCCATACCCACATTCTGCAAGTAGTAGCTTTAAAGCTGCATGTAAAAACATGCAGCATGAAAAGTGTAGTGATTAACCCAACTCTGTTGTCCCCCTCAGCTCTATGGAGCATTTTAGCACCTTACAGCTTATTGTTTTGGTTTTATGGCCTACAGCTTTAATGTTTTGATTCATCTTCACCACTCTTATCAATGTTTTCTTCAGATGAGGCAGCTGTTTCAGCAATAAACCCCCAGCCCAGAGTGTAGCATTTGTCAGCCAAAGAGCCAGATATCTCCCTCAAGAGTTGGCGGAGACCAAACCAGAGCTAAAAGGACTCTAAATATTGGACTTATATTTGTCAAGTGGACAGAACTCTAAATGCAAATGTTCTTGTAAGGCAAAGATAATAATGTCCAGCTTGTAGTTACAGTTTATTAATAAATTAATGCATGTTTGCGATCCCAGGGCAGGAATTATATCAAAGCCAAACAACTTGTGCTGTGGATGGATGCCCTGGAGTGTGGCGGTAATGACCCTGCTAAAATTAATTACCCACATGACCAGTTTGGTATGCCCTGTTTTGTTTTGGCCGTTGTGCCCTTAAAAGAAAGATGTGGAAACCCTTATTTAAAACTACATGCAACACAGCAAATAAACTAATTTTTCCCAGAGTCTCTTTCATCACACTGGACACCAACAGTGGTAGGAAATTTTTCAGCAAACAACTGATTTTATGTGATGAGCAGAAGCAGCTTAAAGCGATGTTCCACCCCAGAATGATAATCCACTCACCCCTATGCTGATGTGAAGATGGGTGATGATCTTCAGTTCACAAAACAATCCTGGAGTTTCAGCAGAAAACATGGTTGCAGCCAGTGGCAATGAATGGTGACCATGGGCAAAATGTAAAAAAAAGAACACAAAACAAACACAAAATGTCTCGTGTGGTGTGGTTAACCACAAAACAATGCATTTACACCATGTTTTTAGCCTAAATGTAAACTGTAGCCTCCCAGGTAGCACGTAAACATGGCGTCGATGTATTGCGAGACTTCATATATCTCTTAATGGATGCACATGTGAAAATATTGCGAGATATAAAGCTTTAATAACACTGAACAATGTAAGTATTAATATGCTTGTGATTTAAAGTTTACCTGGATACTGCTGCATAGTGTTAGCTACTGAAGCTATGAATGAACATAGAGTTTGTAACTTGCTGAGAGATCTGACAGGTTGCGACTTCACCAGCTCCAAACAGGAAGCAGCAAACCCATAAGTTATTTTGAAAATAATTCCTCAAGTCTTACCTGACACTGACTGCAGTTAGTTATTGGTTTGATTAATGGTTTACAGTCTAAAAGGGTTTGTACTGATTACTGTCAGTAGCTGATCAGGGTATTTATCAGCTGATTGTACTAATACTGTTTGTCTTTATAGAATGTAATTATCACTTATTGTTATATCACCTTTGGTTTTGGCCTTGGTGCCCTACATTTTGGCCTCAATGTCCCAGTAAATGTGCATCTCTCAAAGGCCAGAGTGGCCTTGCCCTAAAAATGACTTCAATCCAAGCCTGAGAGTTTTACCCATTTGTGCCAATTCAATCATCAAATACAATTACTGGTATGAGAATGAATGTAGATTTCCTCACTATACATCTGAACACCCAACTCAGGTTTTGGGCACACATTTCACACTTCTCCCTCAAGTTCTTCAAAATCTTGTCCTTTATCAGCTGCTTTTCCAATTTGGAAGATTAGTCCTATGGTATACTATTAGACATCTAAAGCTTCCTCAGTGGAAATCCCCCAACTGAGCGTCTTTACAGATGCCCCATGACCTTTCACTAGAAACTCAGAGCAGAAAGCCTGCACATTTTCCTTTTTCCTCAGTTCTGATTACATGGTGAAAATGCATGTAAAACGAAAAACATTACTAAATTTACATTGACGTTGTACATTTATAAATGCCAGTATAAGAACTGGAAACAGAACAGAGATGTGGATGGATCCAATGTGAACCACAGAGGAGTGTGCAGCCAAAGGCTTGTGACAAAAATACTGAAACCCCCTCTGGAACAGTTTGCAACTTCAACTCGATGGATATGGCGTGGAAATGATTTTGGCAATGATAAATCCTTTTTCCGTCTCTGACTATACTTTCACTACTTCATCTGTCATTTCCTTATGTAACACATAAAAGCCAGTCCTGTAAAAAGAAACACCCAGCTCAGTGGGTGCCAAAGCAAATGTACACGGAGTGGCCCGAGCAGGTAAATGCAATTGAAATGCACTTCCTCCTAATTTAACACACGAAAACACACCAGGAAAGGGGTGGATTAGCATGATTTAAAAACACGTTTCCCCAGGGTTAAGACAAATAGTTTCAGGGGTGATGATCGTCACATGGACTTTTGGGGGCCCAGGTAAGAACCATTCCTCTCGTGCCGGCATATGATGAAGCATTTGCTTGAAAGACTAGCCGAGGGGCCAGGAAAGTGCTGAACTCTCACTCACAAAGGCACCATTCTGCGCTCAAAGAGAGAGAAACAGCAACACCCAAGGAAAGTATGACACTGGATGTCCAGGTAAACATTTCCAAGGCAGCTAAGTTTACAATTGCATGTCGGCTGCCGTGCGCTCGTCCTCCCCTCTCCTCTTCGACCCTAATGCCCTGAATCACACTCTGAATGGAGGAGATTTGAGTGCTGGGCCTTGGTATATGGCGGTTTATTTTCCCTCTGTGCAAAAACATTCGAGGCGAGGGTGAAGGCGGACGAAAGATTGGGAATGAGGGAGAATTAAAGGGATTGTAGGGCTGTGGGGAGGCATGAGAGACAAAAAAAGAGTGAATGTGCAGTTAGTGGTATGTATAAGGGGTTGCAAGGGGGGAGTGCACGGACACGGGGCAACAAGCCAAGCACGGGCAAACCGCGAGCGCTCCCTTTGCAAACAGACAGCCGTGTGTTCGACAGGAACTGCAGCGGGGGCCCCCTCACTCATGAAAGCGGCTTCATAAATTGGTAAACCTAGAAGGCCAGTTGCTTTCCCCCCCACAGCACTTTTTTTCTCATTCCGATACCTTAATGATGAAACGGGCAGAGGGCAAACATGACGCACACAGACATCTCTTTATGAGGCTGATGCACACCTGCAGAGGAGACATACTGTCCATCAGGGGAAGTAGGTGGAGGAGACTGGGGTCAACATCCCCCCACAGTGGACCTGTATTCCCCCTCACTGCAGGACACAGGGGCATCTACTGTATGTTCAAACCCAGGTGCTGCTCAGTGATGGACAACACTCTGTCAGTTTATGAGGTGAACTGACCGCTCGATAAAAACCCTTTCAAACAGTGATTGTCCAATCATATTCTCCACATGCTGAAGTGGTGTGAAATCGGGCAGAACTAAAATTGAATCTTGGCATCCTAAAAGTTTAAAAGGGTGGTGTCTTTTTTTCAAAAACCAAAAACACAAGATCAAAAGTGTAAGGACTAAATTAAACATTGTTTTTGTCTGCTCTGACCACTGACTGCAAATAAAGATGGACGCTATACTTCCACTGTACAAAAATGAAGTCAAAATATCCCGGATACAAGCGCTGCCATCTGGCTGGTGCTGTAATTTGGAACCAGAGTCTGTGCAGTAGTGATCAGGGTTTGTGCTGCTCAGCTGATGGGCTCAGCTGTCAATCATGAAGTGAACCCCTTTGATGGCATCAAAAACTAATTAAAACCAAACGGACCGGAAAAATAAAACTTGAACATACATCAGTGTGATAAGAGCTACCTAAAATGACAGAAACCATCTTTGGGAAAAAATCTATTTGATGTGTATGTTTTTTTTTTAAAGTTATGCCCATGTCCTAAGGGCAAAGTTTATGACTTATACTGCAGCCCGCCACCAGGGGACGCTCAAGATGTTTTGACTTCTCTTTTGTAGAGCTGTCATGTCGTTCATCTTTATATACGGCCAATGGCTCTGACGTAAGCTACAAATGTTAACTATATTAACTACAGCAGTAACTATGTGTTACTTCCAAGGCAAACAAGCATCTCATTAGCTAACTATTTTTTGTGGGATTACAAATTATGCTTATTTAAACAAGCCTTGTTCAAGATCACACATCCACTGTGGAATTTCCCCACTGTGTCCAAGCTGGTCCCGGATGCTATGAAGGTTAGTAATGCGTTAAGTCCAGTTGGCGTGGCTGTGTCACGTTCCAGCTGTGACGCGGCGGTCCGAGTTGAGCGTGGCACTGAATCTATGTTTGACAGAAGCTGTGTCAAGCTGCCAGACCGAAAGTAAGACATTGTAGAGCATAGAGCATCCAGTCAACTTCTAAAAATAAAAACACTCTGTGAAGGCTACTAATCACAAAAACAGACAAAAAAAGAAATCATTTAACAATGATTTACCCATTTTAGAAGCACATAAATGAAGGAATAATAACCAAATTGACAAAATCCAGCAGGCACAATGCTCCACTTCTGAAATGTTTGTGGCAGCGTGATCCGCATAGCAGACAGTAACAAAACTATGTCACAACACAGCATCATAGAGCCATGTCTGGTGAATTCAAGGCATAATGCTCTTTATTAGATTCAGGAATGTTTATACTCCTATACTATACTAAGAAGCATGAATCTCAACTCTGTCTTGCTTGTCTAATTAAGCATACTGTGTGTTAGAATGAAATAAAGGTCTTGTCTCACAGTTTTCTCTTTACTCCAAAAGTATTTAGTAATAATACTTGGACTAACTGGCTCTACTTTTTCTTTATTTCTTTTCTATATTAATCATTAAGGAAACTGAATTTTTATCAGGGACATGCAGCTTTGAACACGATGTCATGTATGTAGCCATCGAGTGCATTTTTTAGATTCTGTTTCTAAGATTCTTATTTTAAACAAGTCAGGTGGAAACAAAAAAATGGAGTGGCATTTAAAGCCAACTAATGGAGCTGACGTTATGGAAAACATGCTAGTGACAGTTGTCATTTCAGCCAGTAAATCAATAGCTGCTGACTAAAACTGAGAAGTCTACTTTTGTTGACCTATGCCTGAAATGAAAGACTTATTGTTTGGAAAATTAGCAAGAATTTCAAGTTGTAAATCTGCCACCATAACAGTTGTGAGAACGGAAAGCTTGACAGGCAACAGTAACTAAGGGCTAACCAAACAGTCAATTTGCTGAATGACTAAATCACTTTTCCTAATAAAGCATCAATCCAAGATGTTATCTCAAAAAGACCTCTACTTGTTTTTCTCTCTCAGAGTTGCAGGCAAATTCTTATTTGCTGTATCTACGGATTACCAGAAATGTCTCAGGGGCTTGTGTTCATGGTGATGTGACCTAACGCTTGACTCTCAGACTGAAAAAGAGATAACAGTCTGCTGGCTGGGTGAGGACTATTCCAGAAGAATAATCTGCCTCTCCTCCCAGAATCATCCTCTAGAGATCAATGCATCTTAATTAGAGGAGCTTCAAAAATCAAGTTTGAAATTATTATGAGTTATTTGATCTGGCAAAGACCGACATGATGTCACTGTCAGTTGTTTCTCTCCCAGCTGTAAATCTTCTTCACTTCAATAGAATTTAGAACAACTAAAACATACATACATTTTATAAATGTCTTTTAACAGCTATTTAGTTCGCACAGACAATCTCTGACAGGCGCGGCTTTGCATGTGATTTGACTCAATTGGGGATTATTTGAAGGAAAAATAGGTTTCACAGCCCCATAACTCAAATTGACTGTAATATTCCTGCAGATGGTTAATGGAGTTGTTGATCAAGATCAACGACTCAACAAGTACTTTACCAGGTTAAGAATTTAAAAAAACAAAACAGATTTTCCAGGATTTCAACCGTTTTGGAACAAAATTCAGTAACCCGCTGGAGGTTGATGGGCATCGTGACAGAGAGTTCTGTCCAACATTTTCAATCTACTGTTTTGATGCTTCACTTTCAGTAGAGATGGAGATAATCCAGATCAAATGGTCCGGAAAGAAATTAGAATGATAAATTTACAGCTAAAATGTGCAGGAAATGGTGGAGGAAATTGACAATATGTCTCTTTCTCCAGGCAGCATTTGTCAGTTTAGTCTACTGACTTGTGGGAATTCTAACACTTTGCGGCTAAAGTCGCATTTTTGTAACAAGGTAATGATTGAAAATCAGCAGAAGCTCTGCTCATTTAAAGATTTTAAATTTATCTCACTCCACTGTGCCACAGACCCTCACAGTTATCCAAAAAGTATTAAAAATGCATCAGTGAAGCACATTGTTATACCCCGTGACATGCCGCTTCACTACCATGAACATTAGCACTGCAGTTTATTTTGACTCCCACACAGAATGTCCAGCTGCTATAGATACTCAGAGCATCAAACGGGTATTAATCTGTCAAGTAAATTCAGTCAGGAAGACAATCTTTATGCCTCATTTATTCACAATTTTACTAATCAGTTAACCAACCAGATGAAGCCGCTGTCTCCATCAGTCGATGCCATCAAAATCTCTTCTCCTCTCTGCTGTCAGCTGTCATTTCACTGTGGAATCATTGTGACCCTCCTCCACCCTGTTCACCTCTAGTTCTTCTAATCCAGAGCCCAGATTGAACTCATCAGAAGTCCACTCCTCATCACATCCTCATCTTCAGCCATCCCTCTACCACTACTAGTGTCTAGACTCCATCGGGGGTTTTCATACATCAATCGCAGCTTAACTACCCCCTTATACATGATGACATCACGATGGGGTCTAATCACCAAAGACTTTCCACATTTCTCATCCAGATTGTGCACATGTCAATT
>JAJHUR010000137.1:0-11299 GCA_027495735.1 Lutjanus campechanus
GCCATGTTTCTACAGAAGCCCAGAAGGGACAAACCAAATATTGGCTCTAGATACAACAAATTGTGTTTTTCGCAGGTTTTGAGTCCACCGAGATGCCACTGAATCCTACACTATGGACCTTTAAAGTCCAATGTTTTGTTGACCACCTCAAACTCTACTGCACAAACTTTTGTTGCTCTAAAATACCTTCACATTATCTCCCCCTTTGCGTCTGTCATAATTAATATGGGCGTTTGTCACCTGGACATGAACATATGTCATTTTGGGGCACTTGCTGAAATGACTGACGCTGTCCATGTGCTCTCATTAGCAGTATGCTCACGCAGCATGCAGTCTTACAGTCCCTACTTCACTTTAGAGACAATGATTCCACTTTAGGAATGATTTTCTTACTTTTGTTAAAGATATACATATATTTTGTCTTAAGAGTCTTATTTGCCAAGTACACCAAAATGTTTTGACAAACACTTAAAGGCATTTCTCTCCACCAGGTGCTCGTAGACTGATTGTGTTACCTTTGGACAGAGCCAGGCAAGCTGTTTCCCCCTGCGCCCCATCTTTGCACAAGGCTAAACTAAGCTAAGCTAAGCTAAGCTAAGCTAACTGGCTGTTGTCTTGAGCTTTATATTTACCATATGAGTTATATCAGTGTTTTCATTTAACTCTGCAATAAAGTGACTATTCCTTTTAGATCAGGTAGAAACAGCAGACTGTGAGTGAAACCGGTGTCATAAAGACACAGACACCTCAGGGTGTTGGTCCTTGTGGTATAACAGAGCCAGAAGTCTGACTTTGTGGAAAAAGATTTTGACTCTGAGCCAGGGACATCACTCTCTTTCCCTCAGTCAATGTGGGCAAACACACACTCACTTTTTGACGGTGTTTGAAGGTAAACTGTTGACCTTTGGTGGATCTGAGGCAGCACTGTGAACCAACACAAATCTGTGACAGGTGCAAATGAAGCAGAAAGCTGCTGGAAGACTGGCAAATTACTGCATTGAGAGGCTGGCCTGCAAACATCGGAAAGATTTCCTTTTATAGCATGGTACGCATACAGAATCTGGCATATGTCAATGACTGAGGTTGGGTTGTGGAGAAGTCATCATGGTCAGAGAGGGGTTTGGGTCCAAAAAGTTGTCAGTGGGACCGAGGATAGCAGGGTTTTTGATACGCAGATACCAGGGAGGTGAAGTCATACTCAGCTCAATAATATTGCTATTTCAATTACAACATTTTCATTTCCACCAAATATAGACAAAATGTGTTGGAGAAACACTGAGGAATCTTGATAAGGCAGGAAACCACACTAATCATTCACTGTGGGCTGATAAACGTAGTGCCAGCCATTAAAGTGTCAGTAAACACAACATCATATTTTAGGTGTGAATGGGTTCCAGTACATAAAAAACCCTGTTTAAATACATGCTATTATTTTCACATTAAAGTATTGTTTTATTTCAACACGTCTGAAGCAATATGATACGTCAGAAAAAGAAAAAAAAAAGTACACATTGCATTGCCATCTAGAGTTTGAAATTACTCCCTTGCTGCCAATTCAGTTAACAAAAGTACTGTACCTCTCTGGAGCATGACTGAAATTACTCTGGCATCAAGTGGATAAAAGTTTGATCCAAACACACACCTCCCCCCAACCCACTCTCCCCTCACTAAATCACTCAGCCAGAATATTTTTTTTTAAATTGTGTTGTGGATGGAGACTAATGCTAAAAAATGGAGGCTAAAACAGTGAGTGTTATTAAGTAAAGCTGACATGATTCATCAATTAAAGCTCTGGTAGGCAGTTTATTTTTGCCTTCATTGGGCAAAAAATCCTTAATAACCTGTAAGCATTATATAATTCAAGTGGTTTGAGAGGAAACTAGACTTCTGTATCAGAAAATCTACCCTGTGACGGCAGACTTTGCCCAATCACAGGTCATTTCAAAGCGTTCTACACATGCAGATGTGCGCACATCCCTTTAGATGGTGAAACCCTGATTCAAGGGCAAAAATCTTGTGATAAATTTCAAATACCTCCTTTGCCATTGTTATCACTGGTGTCATTGGTAACACCTGTGTTTACCTGACTATTTAATGTCAGAAACAGTAGTGACTGATGGCTGAATCCCATTTAACTGTTTTATTTTCAGGGTTCTGGTGTTGTGACTGCTGCCTCACTGCCTCTCTGTCATGGTTTACTGGGACACTTTAATAGAACAGAGCTGTCGTAATGTTTGTAAGACCTGTGTTTCTCCCAGTTTGACAAGTCAAAAAGATTACAAAGCAAGAGTATGTGATATTTTATTGTCCAGGTGAGATGTAGCAGTTGAGGTTTGTGCTAAGACATATGCAGCTTGTATTCCATCGGATCCTGATAAGAATTTCTAAGCCTGTTCTCCCACAAAACTTTTATTTTATTCTCTGTGTTCCAGACGATTTGATCTACTGCCCAAAAGGCATCACCTCCAAGGTTTTCCGCTTCAACGTCTCCGCCATGGAAAGGAACTCGACCAACCTCTTCAGAGCCGAGTTTCGAGCTCTGAGGGTGCCAAACTCAAGCGCCAAGAGGAATGAACAGCGGATTGAGCTCTACCAGGTGCGTAAAGGTACCGTTTCCTTGTCCTTCTACCAAGATCAAAGGCAAACCTCACAGTCGAGGCAACAAGGGGCTGCAAAGTCTCTTTTCTTTCATGTAATTTTTGTCACTAGGTAGTTCAATTCTTGCCTCTGAAGAATGCATCTTACATAAGCTGGTTAGTTGTACTTCACCACATGATTTCAAGCTCTAATTGACAAAGAGAGCCAACAATAACCAGATTGTGGTTGCAGGCGTGGGTAACAGCCAGACCAAAAGCCAAAAAGCTCCAAAGGCCTGCAGAATGTTTGCAGAACCGGGACGGGGTCCTGTTAGTGCAGCGCTGGCAGCCCACATCTAACACAGGCCTCATTTTGGTTATGTGGAGGTCTTTCACATCTAGTCCTCAAAACAGTATGCAACAATTATTAAACTGTTAAAAAGGGAGCTCTGGTCTGCTGAGGGATGAAACGATGCAACACACTTCTATAGGTTATAGTCAGTGTCTTTACGTCCCTGTTTTTTAGTTGTAATGTCCTTGGCATTAATGATCTAATACAAAGAAGTGATGCTCCTAATGACAAATTTCCCTGTTGATTTTAAGGAAATTTAAACTAGTCAACAAGTAAGAAGACAAAATTGAACACAGTTTATTTGATGCGTTTAAACATTTCCCCAAAAATACTCTGTGTATTTAAGAGACACTTGAAACCATTCAAGTCAGATTTTAAATACAGCTGAAATGTGCGGTACTTTGTGCCGTCCGTCATTATCCTTAAAAGCATGGAATCTTCTGCTGAGTGATTATATGCCAGTTTATTCTGACACAGCCTCCACACTACCTTCTTCTAATTTTCTAGATCAAAATACTGCCAAAGCATGCTTGTTTTACGAGATGTCATCATAAAGACCTACAGATTTAAAAGCCCCTCACCAACCACCAGGTATTTTGTGTTATTTTGGCTAATCAGTCCTCTGCTCAGGTTGAAGGAGGAGGCAGTAAGTGATGTCATCGGACCCCATGAACCAATCAGAAATGATAAAGGTGTACACTGTCCCACCCGAGGGAGATGTCACTCCAGCTCTGTCTGAACACACTGACAGTAAGAACAGGTCTAATCAGCCAAAATAAGTGAAATCACCTGTTATGGTGTATTATGGGTCCTTTAAAAAAAACATCCACTAACCCTTACTTTGTTGCGCACCATTTTTGTTATTTTTACCCATGCTAGCAGCATTCTCGAAGGGTAGCGATTTCTGTCTGTCAGTCGGTTGACTTTGCTGATCCTTTTGGTGATGTTTTCCTCTCGCACCACCAGAGGGTTCATCTCTCTGCTTTACTGAAATATGTCAACATCTTTTACATGACTGAATTTGGTACACATATTCAAGATTCCCAGACAAAACATCCTGATGATATTAACACTTTGGTGACCTTGGTGACTTTCCCCTGACTTGTCCTTTATGATCAAGTAAAAAATGCTCACCAGCTACTTTGTGTTTTGTGCTAATTAGCAAATGTTAGCATGGTAACATACTAAACATGTTAAACCTTCTTAACATCAACATGTCAGCATTATCATTACGAGCATGTTAGCATGCTGACGTTAGCATTTACTTCAAACCACCGCTGTGCCTAAGTACGCCCTCAGAAAGCCGCTATCATGGCTACAAACCCTTAGTCTCATTCTAGTTTGAGTCTATTGTGACATATGTGATGCAATTCTGTTTACGTTTTCTCTATATGATCTGACTGTATGTTTCAGTCAGCTTAATCACTTGATCTTAGTTCATAGCGTGATTTGTGATCAAACTTATTTTTGAATAATTAGAACATGACATGAGCTAAACAAATTACAGCTTCTTCTTGCACCAACATCATGTCTGCGTTGCAGCGGTATAACAGTTCACAGTATACCATCGTATGAAAAATGACTTTGATCATACCAAGTACGTGGTATTTTTTTCTTAAATCTGTTTCAGTATTGAGAGAAATTTTTTCACATGGACGGTTTGTTATTTCTTTGCAGATTGTGAGACCAAATGAACACATTAGGAAACAACGCTACCTTGCAGCCAAGAACGTGCTGACCAAAGGTACTCCAGAGTGGGTCTCCTTCGATGTGACTGAGACAGTGCGAGAATGGCTCATGAACAGAGGTGAGACTGAGGTCGCTGTCATTTGTTGCGTCTAAAACACTTGTATTGATCCCAATGATCATCTCATGTCTGAACTCAGAACTGTGACTTCTCTTTATTATACAAGTTTTGCATTTCAAAGCAGGAGATTCTTGTCTTTGGCTTCTTTTTAAATAAATAAATGAATAAATTGACAATCTTTTCTTTTCTACATAATTGTTTGCCTTCAGGAACTAATCTGGGTTTGGAAATAAGTGTCCACTGTCCCTGCCACACCTTCAACCCAAATGGGGACATCATTGACAATGAGAACGAGGTGCTGGAGGTCAAGTTTAAAGGTGGGTTTCAACAACATTTAGTCATATAGTTGTTTATGGCAGGTGTTACTCGTTCTTCTTGCCATCTTACCATCCCTCCTATTATTTAGTTAATATTCATATAATCCTACAATTTACAAGATATCTTTTTAATCAGCTTTAGCTCTGGTAAATAATGCCAGATAATTTGTATATTTCTCAGTCTGAGTAGTTTGGTACAATATGGTTTAATTAAAGTGCTGAAGACTGTTTTTATATTCAAGGTGAACTTTTGCCTCAGAGGACTAAGGATAAATGTATATACTATGACGTGTCAGACAAAAAGGCAGTTTTTTCTTCTTTTTTCCTCTTCGTGGTCTCATCTCTGCATTGTGTAAAAAGAATTACAGGGATGGCAGTTTCACAGTCAATAATTTTGCAAATTGTATGCTCAGATTGGGGGAAATTGCGAAAGAAAAAAGCCACTAAATGGTTGGTTTCCATGTACCTCGATCATGTCTATAATTAAGGCGTGGATGGAGACGAGGAGCACAAACGCTTGGATCTGCATCACCTGAACAAGAAAAAGGAGCAGTACCTGCCTCACCTCATCCTCATGATGATCCCACCCCACCGCCTGGACACGCAGCCCTCACGCCGCCGCAAGAGAGCGCTGGACACAAACTACTGTTTCTCGTAAGGGACACATACACCATGCACACTCATACCTTTAGTCTTTGGGTCAGTTCATCAAATTATTCAGATTTTCTCAGTCTTTCTTTTGTGAGGTTATTGCAGTACTACTGTGTTTGTGTGCACCATGTTATACACAAATCGTGATATGTCAAATAAATGCTACAACACGCTGTATCTGATAAACCCTGTGAGACCAAGAAGGTATTAATTATTAGGTGCACCATTACAAAATGTAATTTGGGGACTGATCACACTGTTGTTGTGCCTCCTTATCACAGAAACACGGAGGAGAGCTGCTGTGTTCGCCGGCTCCACATTGATTTCCGGCGTGACTTGGACTGGAAGTGGATTCATGAGCCCAGTGGTTACGATGCTAACTACTGCTCCGGGCCCTGCCCTTACCTGAGGAGCTCAGATACAACACACAGCTCGGTAAGAAGGACCTAGCAGGGATACAGAACAGGAGAGACTTTCCTACATTGAAAATTGCAACAAAACATAGTTTTTCTGTATTTTAGTGGTAATTATCTATGCAATACTTGTTTATTTGTCCAGCTTTTGAAAAATCCACCTCTGAAAGCTCTGTCTCCACCCAGAGGTCTTTACGGGACCCAATGGATAATTACACTCAATTCAAAATGTATTCGACCCAAACCCACCCAAAACTTGGTGCTGATAGCAAGTTCACCTGCAGTGACTTGTGTTTTGAGGGGCCATCCACACCAAGAGCGATAATTATAACAATAACTGTAAAAATATAATTTTAGAAATCTTTCTAACTCAAGTGGTTTAGTCCACACCACAACTGTAACGACGACAATCATGGCAAATGATATTGTTAGGATCACTTTCAAAGCTGCTTAATGAACGATGCCAGTCAAAATCCATAAAATAATGTCGAATAAAACTTACTTATTAAATGCTTGTATAACATAATATTAGGCTGCATTAAAATAATGCCATTTTATCTAACATACTGCCAGGTGGTCTTGGCACTGATGGGCTCTCTGAAGTTTGTTTGGTTCTTACTAATGTCCTCTTTGACGATTGCCACGACACCATCAAATTAGTGTGACTCAAATGAAAGTATGAATAAAATTTGTCTTCAGAAGATGACAACTCTTGTAACAGAGTGTTTCATTCTCTTAACTCTTCTTGTCTTTGGTATCCTTCTGGTTTTCTTTTTCTTTCTCTGGGCAACGTCCAACAGTAACAGGTCATCAATTTTTCTAAGCTGCTGACACAGCTGGAGCACACAGCGTGTGTTTGGTGACACTGCTTACAGAACGTTATTGTTCATCCGTTATTGTTCTTGGTGTGGACGGCCCTTTAGACATGTTGACATGCATTGTAAACAATATCTCGATTACTCTGGATAATCCGCAGTTTTCTTTGGAGCTACTTTTTACTGATGAAATTGTCCCCATAGGGGCACCCCTGTAGCCCCATGTACTGAGGCTGTCAGTCTTCTGCAGCGGCTGCCGGTTTGACTCCCACCTCAGCCCTTTGCTACATGTCATCCCCTCTCCCTCTACCCCCTTTCTTGTCTGCTCCTCAGCTGTCCCTATCAAATTAAGACAAAAAGCCCTATAAATAATCTTAAAAAAGAAATCGTCCCCATACAAGCTGAAATTCTTGATCTTGATAACAAGGGTAACTTTTAGCTTAACTTTTTGGTTCCTACGCACATACATGCACTATACGTTAAGTTTCAGTACCATGTGTCCAGCAAACACTTTTAGACAAGCAGATAGCATTTTGTAGACCTTATTCTTCAAGAAAATGTAAAGGAAAACATATCAGAATTTGCCAAATTATTTATTTGTTCATCAAAAATGATAAATTCTCCATGTATTTACAGATATATCATTCATTAGATACCGAGTAGAACACAACTCAACTGTAAATACTATCTGAAAGTGAGTTGTTATCTCTCCTTTGTGCTTTCCAATAGCTGCTGAGCCTGTACAACACTCTGAATCCGGAGGCATCGGCCTCCCCCTGCTGTGTCCCTCAAGACTTGGAACCTCTCACTATACTCTACTACTCTGGACGAACCCCCAAAGTGGAGCAGCTCTCCAACATGATCGTCAAGTCTTGCAAGTGTAGCTGAGAAGACGTGGAAGGCGCGGTAGTGTGGCAGGATTTTACTAGGTACTGACGAAACCCATTGGACTCTTAGCTGTGACAAATACTTAAACTGACCCTGTGACCTTGTGGCTTAGATCTGAACACCACTCCGGAGGTCACACATCTTTAAGGATGCACATTGTCGTAAAAACCTGAGGTCGTTTTTTTCTTGTTTTGTTTTCCCTTCCTTCCGTTTACTCAGTTCTGGATGACAAGTAGTAATTTTCACCTTACAAGGTCCAAACCAAGCCAATCTAATTATGATCTTAAAACATTTCCTTCTATATTTGTGAAGGTGAACAACACATTCCTAAAGTTGCAGAGAGCCCTGTACAAATCTGACTGTGACAAAGAGAAAAAGCCACCAGGAGCTACTTCATGGACAATGACTGAAAGGGATTTTTTTATTGTGTATTTTTTACAATATATTCCACAGAATTACAGTCTCTACTCAGTAGAGCTGCTTTCATGTCTCTGGCCTTGGGATCATATTGTTAAAACAATAGTTTGTTACTTGTCATGTGGATGTCCAGTCAGTGTTGATGTTCAGTTTAATCAATGGAAGGAATAAATTTCTCAGTACTGCTATATGGATGCAGAAAGCTGAGATCTTCACTGGCTCTGGGTAGCCAGTGGGCATGTTGGATGAGTGTTTTTGTCATCTAATGCTATGTTGTGGCCAATGAAAATAAAAGATATATTAATATAAATTCATGGGGACAAGCATGTTTTTTTCATAAATGAAAATTATTGTAGAATACTTAGATTTAAATTCGGTAATAGAGTCTAATCAGCTAGCTGGATTTTATTGTGAAATTCTATGTCACAACCTTTGACCCCGCTTTTAGCCAAATAATGGGATGCCACTGTTAGATCTGGGAGCAACATTGCTAAAAAGGGTGACATGAGGGCCACAATAACCAGTGGAGAATACCATTTTTTGACAATTTATCATTGAAGGCCAAGTTGGATGTTTGGGACAAATTTGGCGGCAGCAGAGTGAGTGGCTTCTATAAAGTATTACCTGTTGATGGCTGCAAGCTATGCAAATTGCTGCTAAGGAACACATTGACAGCTGCAGTAGGACAGGTCCTGCACCAAATGACGACGCAAGTGACAAGAGAGTGACTGTGTGTGTTTGATCTCAGGCGGTGGTCAGGTTGGGGGATTTACATTTATGGTTCCAGGCGGGTACTAGATAACTGTGGGTAATGGGTCGGTTCTGGTAGACAACGCTGCAGATTCTGGGTTGCAAAACTAGACCTGTGCAGGACTCTGATACATGTCAACATGGGCATAAGTGTTGGAAGCTAGCGTGTACGCATCCTAGTATATATAGGCTCTGCCAGCACAGCTCTGCGAGCAGAACTCTGCTTTCTTGGTCAATGTAGCACACGCTGAGGAATTTATTGCTTCAGTTGACTACATTTACCATCAACCCCGAGTGGACATCCTCATGAAAAGTGCCAAATTTTCCCTTTAACATTATCAAGGCTAGAAACAGGAAAGCTGCTCTCCTCACAATGTAGAAGCTGTAATTTTTTTGGAATATATTTCAGAAAACATACCACAAAGTAATTCTCTTTCATTGTCCAGTGGTCAGAAATACAGACCGTGCTCTGCTGAATGGTCGAAGAGTCCATTCAGGCTGGATTTTACCTTGAACTTGAGTTCCCTTCCCTTCAAACAGTGGACATTATCTTCAAACACAAAAGGAGAAAGGACAGACTTGCTGCTGTATCCAAAGCCATAGCTGTGGTCAGGGGAAAAGGAGAGCTGAGAGAATGCCTGTTGGATTTGCAATGGAAAGTGAATGAACAAAGAAGTTGAGCCAAGCTTTTCTTTTTTTGGCCAGCCAGCAGCAATGGCCTCTTTTTTTTTTGCGGTGCATCTATTAGAATGGATGGAAGAAGAAGAAGAGGGGACCTGTATGGAAGAGAAGAACTGTGATGGAAACTGGCCATGAGCGCACTGCCATTCACTGGAAGTCCTCATCCCTAACAGGTTCAAATTATTTCTGGGACATCAAAGAATATACTGGAAAAGAACACGTGTTACGCAACAGGTTTTTATGAGATTTCTTTTTACATTAATAGCAGATTTGGTCTGTTATGCAACTTGTGATATAGAGATTGTTTCACTAACTGGGATAAGAATTGACATGTATCTCCCATTAACCATGGTGGAAACACTTTGATGTTTAACTGTGGGTACTGTTACATTTTCTTGTGATTTAGAAAGAGTATGCAACTTCTATGTTCATATACGATTTAGTTTGACCTGTTGTATGTGATCCAGTATAGATCTTAGACTGGGTTGCCTCATACCAACAAAGATGAATTTAATCTAAGATTAGTCCCAATCAGACTTAAGCAAAACTTGAGTTAAAGGTGGTAAATCCAGCTTTAAAATGAAGCCAAGCTCTGTTGCACAATTAAAAACTAATCTCCGTTAAGTAAATCCAGTTTAGTGTTTAACTCTTTAACTGTTTAATTGTTTAATTGTTTAATTCAGGAGTTTAATTGATATTTAGATGCTTGCTTACCCAAATTAAAATAAATAAAGAAAAAATAAAACATTTCATTGTGTTCTGGCTCGCTAAAATGTTCGTAAAACATTACATTGTTTGCTAGCCAGCTAAACTGTTAATAAAATGTTATACTGTTTGCTAGCTGAGTAAAAAGTAATAGACATTTTATTGTTTATTAGCTAGCTACAAAGTTAGCCTAGTTAGCCTACTCATGATGGCTCAGCAGAGAAGAAAATTTCTCCTTTGAGAAAAAATTGTTGGCTGAATTATCAACTGGAGGGAAAGAAAGAAGAGACACGTCATAAAACTCAACTTGTTTGAATTTGTCCCTTAATGTTATTCAAAGAACTTATTTTGCTCAATCCATCTGAAAAAGGCAGCCATTTTTAAAGGTAAACCCTCCTCAAGTGTAAAGTGTAAAGTTATTCACAGTTTAAACTGGAGTTTAAAGTTTTGGTGCAACAGAATTAAATTTAATCTAGGTTTAGAGCTTAAATAAGGTTTTAATCTCTGTTAATTTTAAGCTAGTTTAAATGTTTATTGCAACACAATTTAGTTAAGTTAAACCATGATTCAATCAGGTTTAAAAATTAATCCTTGTCGGTGCAACCCAGCCTTATTGTATTAAAAGGTGACTATCCCCATGAAGTTAAATGAGAGCACTTTTCTCCAGCAACAACAGGAAATGTCATGTCATTTAAAATGCAGCTGTTTACTTCCTTTTCTCTCCTATCAACTCACCTGTCGCCCTTCACTCCAGCCGGCTGACAAGGATGTGTAGTCAAGACTCTGGCGTTCCAAAAACACAGCAGTCTTTCATTCCCCCTGCTCCGTCTCTGTTTGTTTTGGTGCTCTTTTACAGTGTGAAGCCCTAATGGAACAAAAAAAAAAAAAAAAAAAAAAAAAAAAAAAGAGGGGGGGAAAAAAAAAAAA
>JAJHUR010000137.1:16013-42774 GCA_027495735.1 Lutjanus campechanus
GGAACACACACACACACACACACACACACACACACACACACATATACAAGTCAAGCCAGAGGCCATAGTTACTGGAAAAGAGTGAAGGGGTGAACAAATATGTAAACACATATCAACTTCATAGACCTTTATAGCTAAACAAATGAATGGGAGGTCTGGATCAAACTACAGCATTATATTACAGCAGAGTGTGTGTTTCCGTGACAGTATTCCAATAATAGAGGGATGGTGTGTGCATGTGGACAGAGAGGGAGGGAAAATAGAGACTGTGTGAGAAAGGGAGGGAGACAGAGACAGTGTGAGATTATAATTTGCACACCCTTTAAATCAGGAGACAACATTATGTAAAATTTATTGCTCTGGGGAGAGCAGACCCAAGTTCATAAGTTCATATTACATAAAGCACTGCTGGTTTAGAGATGGAGAGATGAAAAACAAAGATGCAAGGAGGGCTAAAATGTGTTCCTTAAAGTGCATGCATGGGAAGAATAGAAACACATTGTGCAATTTTACAAATGAAAAGTTGAATTTATAAGCAATGTGATGCAGCCTTGCTCAAGTCTGCAGAAACAAACCCACCGAGAAGGCATTCAGACTGAAAACAGCCCTGTGTTAAAACAGTGCAGGGGGCTGCAATGGTAGGGGTGTGTTATTTAAAATGTGTGTAAACCAAATTCCTCTAAACTTATTTTGTTCTAAACACAGTCTATATGTTAGAAAATAGTTGCAGAAAACATTTGAAACTATGTAGAACTGAATTGTAGAGTTACACCATTAAACTGTTGTTCACAATTTCAGGATGTGTTCAGGATTTTTTTGGGCAGACCTGACACATGGCCTGATGACATGCCGGTCAGTGATCAGTTATAAATATACTTTTCACGACTCTTTCAGTCCAAATCAGCCAGCAGTTACTGCTCACTTCAGTTCCAACAACCTTGAGTCAGATGTTTTGCTATTTAACAAAATTACATTGCTGAATTAAATTTCATGACTTTTTTCCTCTTGTGCTACTGTTAAGTGTCACTTGTGGCCATTTCTCCCAGAATTTATTTTTATAGGAGATTTTATATTCCTACTACTCATATTTTCAATTGGAAATATGTACACGTATTCACAAAACATTGATGGACAATATGTTTAATTTGCTTTCCCTACAACATTAGCTTCCAGCAATGCAACGCCTGCGATTTTATTCTGGTGCACTTTTTTTTAATTCAGAAAATATCTGGAAAGAAGAAACAACAACAACAACAACAAAAAAAAAACAACATCCGCTATTTCTACACAGCCCTGGCTCTGTAAATGGGAAACAAAAAGGGTCTCAGAGCCACATTACACTGTTGCAGCCGGTCAGCAACAGGTCACGTTCATGCTCATGCACAGGACAAGTGGAAGGGCAGAGGGACAGGAGACGGGGAGGAGTCAAAGGGACAGGAAATCTTTTGAAGGAGCACTGACGGGAGGGGTGTATTTGTTTGGCTGTTGAGTCCAAATATCAACACTCTTTTGTCAGAATCACATTCCTCACCTTTAAGGTGAAAGAGAGACCGAGTCCTGTGTTAAATAACAGTCCTGCATTTCTTAAAATTAATAGTATATAAATGTAAAGTCTGGTGGTTGATCTTTTATGACATTTCATCTAAAATACAATACTGTCTTTTAACAGCTGTCAATCTTGAAAGAATCATAAAGTAACTGAAGGAAGAAACTGAATTGAAGAATTTTATTCTCACCACGAGACACAGGAAGACAGTCACGTACACCAACAGACTGTACAACATCCTGACAATAACACAACAAAAAGGACGCCTTTGTTTAAGGAATCTGTGTAGCACTGCCAGTAGTGCGGTTTAGGTTTCCTCGAGCTCATTTATGTTGTCTCTCTGTAGCTGTAAACACCTCCTCCATTTACAACAAGTTATAGATCCTGATGTTTTACCTACTACTATATAAGCTCTCAGAGGAACATGAGGACTTGGGATAAAGCAGGACGTCTGCATGCACAGTGTGTGTGTTCAGCTTGCACATATATGAGCTGTGAGGAAAAGAGGATCTTAAATCATGTGGATGCCTGAGCGGTAATTCTCGCTAGATTACCCTCTAGGTAACGGTAACACCAACTTTCTCATCCCAGACGTGCAAACGAGATTGATGAGGGAGGTCAAATCCTTAACGGCCTCTTATACAGCTGCGTCCACTCAAACAGGTAATGGAGACAGTGTCAGCGGGGTGCTTTCTCCTGCACAAGCTCCACAATGAGGACTTAAGTGGTTTTTGCTGAGTTTATTATCTTTCTGCCTGTCTGGGCATACTGTATGTTCTCATAGTTACTGGGGATCAAACTGGTGAAAAGAGCTATGCAGCGGTTTCTGCACAAAGAACCAGAGATTTACGCCACTTGGATAAAGGCTAAGGAACACAAAGCTTAAAGTCACCAAGTCAATGAGCTGCAAGAGGCCCCAGCAGATGTAAGAAATGCTGAAAAAAAAGGCTTTCATCATCCGGCCTTGCTGTAAAAAAATACAGGGCATACCAACAGTCCAAACACGGGCACAGATGCAGCATAGTGCTGTACTGTGTGTAGTTATGGATCATTAAAATGTTCTGCACTTAACTTTTTGTCCATACAAAGAAAAGACTGCAGGTGTTTCATATACTGTAGAGTTTGGAATATCTGAACAAATGGAAACCAGGTATTTCTTAACAAATCTTTAAACAGGTGACCACAGCAGCACTCAGTTGTTTTTACCACTCTATGAGCTACACATTTGTTTGAACACATACTATTGTGACGGCCTGTCCCTCTGCCTGCTGATTGGCTGCTTCTCTTCCTGGTTGGCAGTGGTGGGCAGGTCGTTAGCCCAACTGGCCGCACCTGTGAGCAGAGTATTAAGGGCTTGCAAACCCTGCACTCAGGCCCCGTTTACACGGACACGGTTATTTTCAGAAACGGAGAAATATTCCTTCGTTTGCACCCTTCGTTTACACGCAAATGGAGAATTCGCCTCTGAAAACGATGCTTTTTAAAAACTCCGGCCAGAGTGGAGATCTTGGAAAACTCCGGTTACACGTTTGCATGTAAACGGAGGAAAACGGAGAAAACGCAGGCAGTAGACGTCACAGTATGCGACAGAACTTGCACTCGCGTCAAACGTGCGACCTATGTTTACATGTTGCTATGGTGATCATGGATCGTGGATGCTGTTTTCGGGATTCTGATTGGCTAACGTGGGCTTCGGCTTCTCGTTACACTGCCACCTACAGTTTTGGAATGTCCTGGCAGCAGACATACACGGGTTCATGTAAACGCAAAGTTTTCTGTAAACGGATACGTGTGCACGGAAATATTTTTGAAAACGGAGAGGGTGAAATGTCCGTTTCTGAAAATAACCGTGTACGTGTAAACGGGGCCTCAGTCTCTTTGCTGCTTCCAGGCTGGTAACTTGGTCTCAGGTTTCCACCTGCCAGGTGGGACCAGGTTATATTTTCCTCCTGCATGCAACACTTGCACTCAGCCCATTTCACTCACCTACACTCACTGCATACATGACTGACTTACATTTATTCACACACATACCTTTTTGGTTTAGTTTGACTTAATTTCAATTTCCAGGGTTTATTTGAGTTAATTAAATTTCTATGATTTACCAATAAATTACATTTTTATTTGATACATCATGTGTGGACTCCCTTTTTGCCACTAACTGGCCCGGTTTGTGACACTATAGATGTTAAGTGTCATTTCCAGCCCAATTGTCATGATCTTCATTTTAAATCTGGACAGTGTAGATTCGACTACATGGGCTGTAATTGGACTATAGATGCCACAGAGTTTAACAGAAGCTACTACACATATAAAGGATTTAGCCTTTAAACAAAGACTGGTGAACAATAACTGGTTGTTCAGACTTCAGGCAAACAGTGATGATGAACCACTTCAGTGCATTTAGAATAAGGTGACCATATTTTCAAAGCTCCAAACCAGGACCCTTAAGTGTACTACACGACAGCGCACATGTATGTGCTTGTGCACACACCATAGGGACTTTCATCAGGATAGGTTACAGTTATTGCAGCGCCTAGGACACCTACGAAGTAACCTTTCAACACCATGAATACCATGAATGCAGCATTTTCTTTGCCAGGTACTTTACAAAGGAAGGAGTAAACCTCCAGGGGCTCACAGACTTTCTTACCGGTCTGACAGCTAACTGTTACAGCATACATACTCTTTGTTAGTCAGTGTTGAAAACTGGGACATTTTAGTGTTTTACACTTATTTGTCAGGACTCGGGGAACCCAGCTTGAGAACTGGACAATCCTGGACAAACCAGAACATCTGTTTACCACAAGTTAGAAAGGCCTATCTTTGATCTGGTACAGTTTGACAACAGCAACAGTCACAAAGTTCACTTCCAGGCATGGTTTAATACTTCTGATTAATTAATGACTAATAATTTGTTTAACATGGTCTTCTCATGTAAAAAGTACCTTAAAAAAATGCTACTCTTTCTCCTTCTCCTCCTGAATCTGGCCTCGTGCCTCACCCACTACCACTACTTGTGTTAGTTTGATCAGTGAAAAGACAGCTAGCATTAACGTTAACCAAAAACATCAGAGAGATTCAAACATACACGTTTGAGCCTCAATCAGACCCAGACTCAGATGAGACATCTGTTAACCACCAAAATCAGCGATGACTACCAGACATATCAGAATGGTAAGTGTGGTTAGCATCTTTTATTTGTTTATGTTGTTTGTTATCTTGTTATCTTGGAATTGGCAGGGACTTACACAGCTAATGCTAATGCTCTCTGTACTGACAAGTCCACTCTAGTATTTCTTCCCCTGCATTACAAGGATTGTCTTTCCAAATTGCTATTTACAAAATCGAGCTTGCCTGGGTACATTTGAATCTCAGATTTAATCGAAGTGCACAGACACCTCCTCCTTCAGTAGAAGAACGTGAAAACACCTCTCAAGTAACAAACTTGACCTGTGCAGGTACAGGTCAGTGAAGTCAATGTCAGATATTTTAGGGGACATAAACACAAGAAACACATTTTTTTGAGTGGACATGCTCTTTAAATGTGCGCTGAAGTTTCCGAAGTAAAGAAGAGCATTTGACTTTTAACAATAACTTAACTGTTGAAATTGTCCAGCTGCTTCAAACGTGAAGTAAATAGTTACTCCTGGATACAGGAAAATGCACTGCTGGACATTTGTCCATTAACATACACAACTAAATGCCAAGATTACGCAACAAAAGTGGAAAAAGTAAAATTTGTACATCTCTAATAGCACTGTAATTACTCTTCTATTAGTAACAAGATATTTCAGCCTCAGTGTTGCCACGTAACCAGCAGAAGCAAAGACATGCTGTTCGTCCACAAAGTCAATGAGAAACATGTTTGGTTTGTGCCTCCCCATTAATCTGCACGAGACCTCATGACTCCTTTGGCTGGCAGCACTCCATAGGCGACTGGCTGCTCTACGTCTCACACAATGTCTGCGTGTATGTGTGTGTGTGTGTGTGGTAATATACAGCAGGCCTAAAATACTTCATGGAGGTTGGACCTATACATGTGTACGTATGTGCACAGGCCCTTATACATAAAGGTTCAACTTCATTTATAAGGCCCACATACCAAACCTAGGTGGACCCCTTTACTACAATAACAACATTATTCTACATGTCGAAAGATAATTGTATTGGGAACATGTTGTATATGACATGAGGACTGTTTAACAAATGACATTGTGTTAGGACAACTGAAATATACTGTTCATAGCTTTTAATTCCTTGATTATATTATATTTCTTTATGTTGAGACATGCATCTTTTTGACACTGACCCATATGAGAAGACAGGCCTTGTCTCCGGCCTTGATGACCTGTTTCCTGAACAGACAAATCCAGCAGCTGATTTGTGTTACTGTGGTGGCAGAGAACTGCGCACACTTACAGTGGAAGAGGAGACTTTTGGGCGAATGTGGAAGTTATTTAGTCTGAAATTAATCATGACACAGGCTTTGAGAACACTAACATTAATTTACTGTACTTCTTCCTGTCCAACCTCCACATTCTGATGTGACTTGCTGTGTAGAGGAGCTAATTAAACTTACAGTAGCAGGAATTACTTGCTAGTTATATATTTACGCTGATTATCAAAATCCATGAATCCTTGCTTTGTAAACAAAAGAAAAAATATAAAAAAGTAAACACATGATACTGTAAAAGTGGAATTTCTGCCAGGAAACAAAATATCAAGTATAGTGACAGAGCAGCCTGGTGTCAAGTCACATTCTTCCTGGTTAAGGTCGGTCCATCAAGCCATCCAGAATGAGGCTGACAGTTTAATTAGGGATGTGCGCGTACACTTGTTATATTTAAGTATGAATTAATGTGCAACGTAGCAGACAGCCATACTGCAGTACTGCTGCTGAGGAGCAGTTACTTTACTTCAGTCAGACACAAAGTGTATAGATCAGCTCAGGTTGCAGTATAATGGTTACTGAAACACTTTGTTGAATTTTCTGCCACAGAAAAAAATTAAAAAGGCCCTGTTTATGTAACATCATTACAGCATCTTCCTGTAGTCTTAACAGCAGAGTTGGTCCATGAAAAGCTATACTAGCTAGTTAGTAGCTACAAGTAATTGTGATCTTTTTCACTGATCATCTGATCTTGTTTGCTACTCTACCTGTATCTTGTAGCCCCAATCATCTTTAGCAGCTAAAGACAACGGCTTGTAGCAGCTAATTAGCTAGCTCACTTTCACAACAAACCCCTCCAATCCATTCATATCAGAAATACTCCCCATAATGCATGCACGTACCATTTCTCATATCTTATTACAGTATCTTACAATTTCTTATATTCTTGTGTTTAAAATGTTTATTTAAAAGATAAATAGTCCTACTAATAACAGAGTTGCACCATAAAATATAATATAGAGCTCCCATACTTTGTTCTTTAAGTCCTCAAAAACAAATTTTTACCTCTTTCTTCAGACTGAGACTCCTATCCTCCATACATCATGAAAAAAAAAAAAATCTGATTTATTATTTTAATAAATAACCTTAAAGAAATAAATACATGTAGTCTACACACAAAAGAAATCAATGCACATTTAACAATATATTTAAAAATATAGTTGGTTCTAACTAAGGTTCCACCAGTCATACTTGAGGATAAAGAGGCATCCTTACATCTACTGAAGATTTATTCAAATAAAATGGATTTCATGGAGCCCTGCTGTTTGAAAATACATCTAATTGTCTGTTACTAAATTCTTATGAAAAGTTGTTTTTATTAGATCATAATTTTTATTTTAATGGCATTTGATGTCTATATTTTCAGTATAACCGGCCCCACAGGATCTGCTGGACAGATTTCTTGGCAAAGGCAGTTAAAAAACGTGAAATCCTTTAAATTACAATGTTGTACGAGTGTTTGGAAGTGAAGTGCGACTGCAGTAATGGCAGTTTGTCTACTTCTGCCTACAACCTGGTTTTGTCTCTATAATTTACACCCTGACACCAGAACAGTGGGCCCACTGGAGGTTTTTCTAAGTTATGTGTTAGCAAAATAAGACTGCCTGTGTGAGAGTTATTCTCTGGCTCACGCATGTACTGTAGGATTTATCATCTGTAAGTCACTATGATACTTACACAAACATTGCATAGTTTTCAAGTCACATCCTGTCGTCACTGTAAACAAAAACTAATATGGGCAGTCCCCTCTCACATTCCCCTTACATGCTCCAACACACCACAATAAGTTCTGGACTTGGCAAACTGCCCTGTTAAATACAGTCACTGACGTCCTGATGGAAATGGCCCCACAAGGAGCTGAACTGTAAGTGTTTTTTTGTCTAATGAAGGTGTTTGCAGTGAAATTAAATGCCTCTAAACAAACTGTTGCTGCTTTGGTTTCTCTGTTCTCTAATGCTCAGATAATCTAATTTGTCCAGATGGCCAAATCGGATATGTAAACATACAAAATAAGATGTCTTCTTCCTCTGTCACTGCTGTTCACCCCTCCATCTCTGGACCCCAATCCGATTTCCCTTTGTGTTCCCTTCCAAATGAAATAGTGGTTTCACTGCGGCTGTAAACTGAGCCGATCAGCTGTGTTTGGTTATGTTTGCAAAAGGCAAATAACAAACATCCTTGTAGTCAAGCTGTGGGCCGTCCAACGGTCCACTTCTCCAGCCCAGTGACTAACATGTTTCTTTTATTACACGGATTAAGATTTAAATTCAGTTTTATCTTTTCAGCACCACAAACATAATCAGTGTAATAGGAAACAGAAACCCACCCTGCATTAAAAACAATCGTTTTACTATTTAAATTTCCAAAGATGGAGCAACAAATAACATTTCCACTTGAGAAGCTTTATTGAGTAATTCTGCTATTTTAATTAATTTCTCAAGTCAGTAATTTTATTTTTACGGCGTTATGTTTTCACTTACTCTTTGGCATATTTGCATATGATCCATTAACCTCTAGAACACAGATTTGCCAAATGTACACTGCAAACCTGCAAAGCATATTGATATGATAATATTTCTTCTGGCAGTAACACCATGCACAAATTGATCTGTGATCATAACAACACAACAGGGGCCAAGCTGCCATTTGTCCAGCAGCACGGCATGTTTGTATCTTTCCAGTTGCAGCCTGTTGGCATAATAGCTGGATAGCTATTTTGGAAGTAAACCTTCATGGGATAACTTATGATTACCCCCCAAAAAACTTTCTCCTCTTCTCTGGAACATCTAATGTCTACACGAGTACTCAGTACTCATGGGTCGGTCCACACCCATCTTCAAACTTTGCCTTTATTCTAATGTCAGATACACACCTGGAAGTTTTTTGACCGCATCTTGCACAGTTCTGGCACTAATCTGTAAACTGATCTATAAATCACAAATCTATAAACACCTGCCTCTTCAAAACTGCCTCTGTGGTAGTTCCCCTCCCCACAGTAGGTGTCGCCAGGACCACATTTTGCCAATCATAACAAACACTCCACCAGGCGAAGCTGCGTTACATTGTGGTTGTGCAACATTGGCCAGAACTGACTGCAGCCATTCCCATTCTAAACAATGCTTGTGATTCCACCAGCAGCGGCTCCCCGCTTTGCTCCATTTCAAATATGCACTGAGTCTATTTTTAATGGATGTCAATCAGCACAGAGCAGAGTGAGCAGGCAGGAAGTCAGACACAGAAAAAGCAGAGAGAGTCCAGTCAATTTTCAAAATAAAAGACCCCATGCAGACTTGCAATTATAAAGACAGACGGAAAAGAAACAGTTTAACTATGTAACCTCCTTATCCATGGAAGAGGCACAAAAAGAAAGGAATGAATGAGGACCAAATCAACATAATCTGAGCAAGTCAACATAATCAAGTCAATAAAACACTCCGCTGCTTGCTTCTGAAATGCTGGTGATGGGGAAATGCATTACCAAACACTGGGTCAGGACCCACAGGTGGGTCACAGGAGATTTTATTTGGGTCACCAAATAAATAAAAGACTATGGAAGAAATTTAGTATCGTCTTAACTGTATTCTCATAATTCAGTAGTCTAAATGATAAGAGGAAACAAAACCAATGAGATGTGCTGTTAACTCAGCCTAAATTAAGTATTTAACATGTGTATATGTTTGCGGTAACATACATCAAGATTAGGGCTGCAAATAATTTATTGCCAATCAATCTGTCTATTATATTCACAATTTATTGATCAGTTGTTGGTGAAAAATGATGAAAAATATCAATCTGGCAATATTTTTTCCACTAATCGATTAGTTGTTTAGTTAATAAAATGCCAGAAAATATTGATCAGTGTTACTTATTTTGTCCACAACTCAAAGATATTCAGTTTAATGTCAGAGAGGAGTAAAGACACCAGAAAATATTTACATTTAAGAAGCTGAAAACAGATAATTTTGACTTTTTTTTTTTACTCAAACGGATTCATTGATAATGAAAATAGTGTTTAATTTAATAATCGATTAATAATTGCAGCTCGAGTCAAGATCATATAAAGTGATGCGAAAATGGAAGTAAAAATGGTGAGGAACATTCATTTATGCACAAATTCAGTCTTACCAAGATTTATTAATAAGGTCTATTGTGGATTGGGCCATGATGGTTTGTCTTTCTTCGAAAGGAAACACTGGTGTAGAGGACGGATCAAAACAGAGGCACAGATGAGCCCAGTGGAATAATCAGGTTTGAATGGACGGGAATAAAACTGGGATACAGTGATCCAAGGGTGACCAACAACCCCTTACCTACTTTCTACCACCCTACTTGGAGCGCACCCATCTTCAAACTTCAAGATTTATTATAATTTCTCAGACCTGAATGTATCTGTCTCACAAGTTTCCAGAATACATTAAATTTCCTCACCAGCAGCCTCTCTGCTCCCCTTCTACTCTGCAACAGTATATTTATCGTCTCAGAACAGCTCATTTGAGTTTGTACATGAGACATCACAGAGACAAATATATGCCACCACATACGTACACCAGCTACAGATAAACAGCACTTTGTCACAGTCAGTCAAACCGCACAGGGAGTTTGTCCACAGTGAAGTTACGGTGCAAAGACTCCACTGGAACCACTGGCTGTGAGTTGTCCACATGGTGATGTATAGAAGCCGTACGCAGCAGATATTTTTGAAAACTGTATGCTTGCACACTTTGTACATTTCATACAAATACATTCTGGTGTGAATCCTTAGATTTAAAACCTTCTGAGCACCATATGTGAAACATTTCCAACTTTAACTGTGGATTTTCAGTAATGATAGAAGTTTATCGTAGTTCAGGATGAGACTTAAGCCTCTGTAATCTCAATAACACAGAATAAAACCTGCCATTACCCACCACAGTCTCACATGGCCTCTTTTCGTTAATTTACTTTCCATCATTATACATGGTTTACTGTACACTAGCAATTAAGTTTGCCCAAAGCTTCCTCTTTTAGGTGTTTTTTGACAATTTGGATAATTACGACGTTTCCATGAATGCATTTTAAATGCAGCTTTATTTTTCAGCACCATTTCAGTAAAGAAGTATTACTTTATGCTTGAGCGGGACTTTCTTTTCAGCCTTGACAATTACACTGTGTCTCACTTGATTACATCAGATTGGTCATAGAGACTTGTGTCTTTCATCAGTGCTGTAAATGTAGACAGAAACCCCGGGGTCTGACAATTTTAAAGTCCCATGACAGCCATAATCTCTATTTCTGGCTTAGATTTCACTCCATCCATTACAATCTGATAAACAAAACGATAGAGATCTAAGAGCAGCCCTCCTTCTTTTCAGGAAATAAAGCTGTCCAGAGGCACTTAAAAAATGAGTTGATGGTGAAATGTATGAGGGAATTTCCCGAGAAGAATCCCCCTATCACTTTAGCTTACCCTAAAATAATTTGTTCTTTGCCAAGAAATGTAAGATAATGAAATGTAAGATAAGATTTTCACATTTTATTATTTTGCACAACATTAATCAAGGACATAGGCTGGATTGCACCACTAAGGGCTTATCTTTAAACCTGTTAAATCATGGTTTAACTTAAATTATGTTGCACCAAACTTTCAAAATATCTTAAAATTAAGTTTAAATTGAATCTTCCCTTTAAACCTCAGTTAAGTCTTGACTCTAAAACTTGATTGAATTAAATGCTATTGTGCCAAAACCAAAACTACATTCCAGTTTAAAGTGTGATGCAGTAAAAACTTTAAACTTGCACTTAAGGAGGGTTAACTTCGAAAATAGCTGCCTTTTTGAGATGGACTGAGAAAAATATAGTTTTTCGAATATGTGTAAGGGATTGGCTCAACCCAACTGAGTTTTATGACGCATCTCTTTTTCCCATTCCAGCTGATAATTTGGCCAAAAGTTTTTTTCTCAAAGGAGGAGAAATTAAAGCTTCTCTGCCAAGCCATCACAGGCTAACTACCTTTTTAGCAAGCTAGCATACAATATAACCTTTACTTAACTTTTAAGCTAGCTAGCAAACATTTAGTTAACTTTTTAGCTACCTAGCAAACAATGTCACTTTTAAAAAAACTTTTTAACTATCTAGCAAAGTTTTGTTCACCTTTTAGCCTGCTAGCAACCAAATTAACATTTTGTTAATTCTTTAGCTAGCTCACAAACAATGCAATGTTTTGTTAAGGAGTACAGAGCAGTTCCCCCTTCTTTTATACTTACTAGGTCCCAACACTCAAATTTATTATTTAATTTGGGTAAGCAAGCATCTCCACAGTGATGAAACTATATTTTACTAAACTGAGATCAGTTTTTAATCGTGCGCAGAACTGCTTAATTTTAAATCTGGATTTACTCATTTTAAATCTAGTTTAGCTAAACTCTGATTAGAACCAATCTCAGATTACATAGCAAAAAAAAAACAAAACAAAAAAAAACACTTTGGCCATGAAGTCTGCTATTCCTTAGATGTGTTTCATACTAAAATCAAGGTCTGCGTTTGAACTCTTTCACCAGCCTGAATTACTGTAAGATGTACAGTCTTTAGTGCCCCCTCTCTCGAGGGGGCTGCAACAACATCTGTTATCATTTTTTACTTTTAATGACATAATGTTATAATGTGGGGTTCAGAATTCATCCATACCTCCACTTAGGAGAAACCAGCACACATTGTGCTGATTCACCAGCCTTAAAACTATTGTGCCTGCAGGTCAACCATCAAACATCGAGAAAATTACAAACTGTACGGTAAAAGAGACTGGTACCTCAATTTAAAATTGATTCTGGGAGCTGACTGGCGATTTTAAATCACTCTGTTATTTCCTGAATGATAAACCCAGGCCCCTTCTTAAAGAAAACCATTTTAACTCTTTAATCTATAGATGTAGAGTCAACCGAACAGTGCCATGAAATCCAGGCCTCACCCTACCCCACACATTGTAAAGCGTGAGTCAGAAAGTAAACAGTATCTGTAATGAATTTTCCCAGCAGTGGTCGGTGTCCCATACATGCTGGGTGGCTGTGACAGTCAGGCGTCTGCTGGTTCACTGATCGTTTGCTTACTACTGCTATCAAACAACATTTATCAGATGAATTTGATAAATTAATCCCAAGGCACGACTTCTCTTTCCAAATGTTAGGCCTCACACAGAGTGCTGTGCTTGGAGGCAATCAAATGCAAGCATGGTGTGTGGTTTTACTGATATGTTTGAGTCAAAAATGTGTCATCTCACTAATATGAGCTGAAATATCAAAGAAAATAAAACCACTGTCTTGCATAATATCAGCCCCTCAGCGTGGATCAATCACAGCGATTCAAATGTAACTGGGAGAGGATCCCACATAAAGATTGCAACTTCAGACTGAGACATTGACAATTACAGAGCACAGAGAGCAGAGCTGCTGGGAGCAGAGCTGCTGCCCAGCCTGAGAAACAGTGAGGGGGTGCAGGTTTGTTTCTGCCCAGAATAATCGCCCCTGCAGGCTGCGTAAGTGTCTCTGGGCTGTCATTAGTGTGTAGCTGCTCACCAATGTAAGTACATTTACTCAGTTGCTGAATGCAAGAAAAAAAATTTACTTACTTGAGTATTTTCTTCCCATGACACTTCCTACGTCTACTCCTCTACTCGAACACTTATTTTTACTCAACTATATTCATTTAACGTCTTTATTCCTAAGGGCCAAAATAAGTTGCTACTGTTTACAACCACAATCTCAACTGTACTCTGTACTAGTTACTTTAAAAATAACATCATGACAAAAAAAAAAATAATTGGCAACTATTCTGATAATCGTGTGTGAAATTTACAGGAATAAATATGGCAGAAATGTTGTATAGTGTGTATATAGTGTATTAATGATAGTGCCTAACCAACTGAAAATAGGAATTGTTTTCATTACCTTAGTATGACCTGTTTATATCTACAGAGGGTGCAGGTCCTCTTCAATGGACGCCGCCATGTTTCAACGCACGTCTGCACAGTAGCCCACAACAGAAAAACCGAACAGTGGCTCTAGGTACAGCCTTTCGTGTTTTACCCAAGTTATGCGGCCACCCTATGGGCTCTCCTACACGCATGGAAGGGGAGAGTGAAACGAGGTGTTTGTAATCTGCAAGCTCACCGCTAGATGACACTAAATCCTACACACTGGTCCTTTAAATAATTTTCTATGTACAGTTTCGTGGTTCAAGGCTTCTCAAATGTGACATTTTATTGCTTTTCCTTTTAATTATTTTATTAATTTTATTTATTTATTCATTTACTTTGAAGTTTGGACAATTAGTTGAACAAAACTGTGACGACCATTCTCGCTATTTTCAGCTCATGAATGTTAAACAACTGTTACTTCTACTGAAATTACAGCAACGCAGATAAGAGAGAAGATCTCGGAGGAGATGGTGGGTATGACCACTGAACCAATCATTGAGTTATCTGTGCTCGTCTGACCGCTGAGAGACAGACGAAGTAACAGACTAATCACAGTTGTTGCTGTCTGCTTCACCACGACACGCAGTTACTGTACATTTCTGGGGAGGTGCGCAGCGAACGCCACTGATTCACTTCAGAAGCATACGTCCTCCTTCGGGTCGTTTTCTCTGGCTCACATGGTACCTACAGTACTTTTACTTTTAAGAACATTTTCCTGATTTCTTACATATTTTACTTTCACTTTAAGTTTCAATGCTTGACTCCTCCTTGTAACTGAGTATTTTCACAGTGCGGTATTAGTTTTTTTTTAATTTAACTAAAGAATCTGAATACCTCCTCCACCACTGCTGCTAACCATGATTGTCTTACCTCGGGGGATCAGAGGTGCACAGCTCCTCATCTGGCTCTGATTTACCAGAATGAAGGTGGGAAAGAGTTCTTTTTTTAAATTTCAGCACTCTTTCTCATTTCAGCTTCTCAATTAGCTTTCTTGGACTGTCAGCGTTTTGGATGCTTTCACTTAAAGGAGGTTACATGAACTCAACCATGCAATTGCCAATTTAATCACTGCTTACTGCCAAGAATATACAACAAAGAAAAGAAAAAAGAATTAAATTTCATGTCCAGCTTTCCTCTTCAGAGAAGATCTATTACTGTATATAAAAGTCAACTGTACAGGATTACGTGACAGGGCACATGATTAATGTATTGCTTTGAGGAACTAAGAATAACCCGATGAGAAATTACCCATTTTTCTCCTGTTTCTTATTTTCATCATTATTTGAGCCCCTCACTCAGTATCTTGAATTCTTACTGGATTGTTTTTTTTCCCATCTGAACCTTTGATGGACCAACAAGAGTTCTGCTTAGAGAATAAAGTCCTAAAATTTGACACAGCAGAAATGAAAAGTATTTTATGCTAACTAGAGCCAAATTTCCTGTTTGCACTCCCATTTTAAAACTGCTCTTATGATCCCGATTTTAAATTGTACCATATGTTCCAAAAATTACTTTTTGCAAAAGCACATCCAGCAGGACCTGGAGTTAAAAATAGACACCAGGGAAATTTGGAGGTTGTTCAGGTATGTTGTTGGTTAGCTCCACATGGCAGATCCATTGAAGCCTCTCTATTATGATCAAGTATATCTACAGATGTGGATGGAGAACAGATTTATAACAGACCAATGTTAGGATTCTTTTGGCTGAAATCAGATTGGATGTTAATCTCAAACTCGGCCTTTACTAAAAAAAAATAAATAAATCATAGGGCATTTTTAAAACAATATTTACGTGAAATCAATTAGATTAGCCTTATAAATCAAAGCCTGAAAATATGGTAGGATGGTGTCCAAGTGGTTGTGTAAAACTTTATATGCACATTTACAATACATACAGACTTTATTGTAATGCACCAAACCATAATGTCAGTCCTAAAGGATTACTTTGATGTTTTGGGAAAACGCTTATGCTGATTTCACATGGATTCAGGCAGATGGCTGACAGTTAAATAACCAGTCTGACAGAACTGCAGAACAAAACATAACTATATGTTGCTATGATGATGCTGTATTATTTACAAAGAATGAAATAAAATATATTATTTTGTGTATTATTTTATGTAATCATTGTTGCATGTAGCTATAAAATGCAGCAGTCTCTTCGTCTCTGTCGTCAATTAAAATGATTTCCACTTTGCCATCTACTGTGTGTCTGAATCCATGTGAAATGTGAATGCAACATTATTTGCTTTTCTCCTCATTTGTGAGCATTAACTAGGGCTGAGAACTGGTTATCTTTGCTTAGCATAAGGACTGGAAACAGGGGGTAAATAGCTAGCTTGGTTTTGTCAAAAGGTAAAATAAATAACTTGCTATCAACATCTCTGAAGCTCACTATTTCAGACTTTGTCTTGTTGAATCTGTGTTAAAACACTTATGTAAAAACAACAGTTTAGGAGGTGCTGGCAGGTGGATTTTGGAACTCTGGATGTGGCCATGCTAGCTGTTTCCCTCTGTTTCCAATTTTTATTCTAAGCTAAGCTAATCAGTCCCTGGCTCTATCTACATATTTACAGTAGAGTACCTGTGAACAGATTCAATCTTCTCATCTAACTCTGGTTAAGAAAGTTAAAAAGCCTGCATCTGAAAAAGTCTGAAGTCTGCAAAAGCATTTATTGCTTCGTACAGTTGACCTCCCTTTTTATGAATGGCGGAAATATTTGCCAAAAAGCAGATTTGCAGTAGGTATAATAATTTTGTAGGTCCAACCTGAAGAGAGTTTGAGTCATACCTTTTCCTACTACTGTGTAACACTGAAAGTTAAGGTAATAAACTCAATAAAAGCTGAAACTGAAAGGTGAAAGTCAAAGTGGATTCCCTCAGTTTTGCCATACTGTGTAGGGAAAAACTGATATTGACCTTATTCGTGGATTTTTCATTTAATTTACTGGACTCCTTCCTTTGACTTTATCTGACATGTTATATTGGATTTACTGTATTACTGGATCTATTATAATCCAGTAATTGACATCGTCATGCTGGTACTGTCCTAATATTACCCACAAATACCTACCAAGGTCACATCCCACATTTTTGCTCCCTTCTCATATTCATTCTTGAGACCAAGTACATCTATTATGGGCGCTGTGACTTTGAGCATTACACTGCATGCCATTTATTGCATGTAATATGTTACAATCTATAATTTTAAGCTTATTCTGCTCATTACAAGCTGTGGTAGATAGAATGACCAGATAAATACCTAAAATGCAAATGTAAATATGGGTTCAGAGTCCAGATGAAGAGAAAAACGTTTGAGGGAAAGCTCATGAAAAAACAAACAAAACCAAGAAGCTGCGCAACGTTTCAAAAACTTTCCATTTCCAAAGATTGTATCAGTTTTTTCCCCTCACTAAAGACCCCGCTGAGACTATTACACTTACCTTTAAGTTTTACTAACTGTGACCCAATAGCCCAAAGTAAGTGCCCATAAAAATGCCACAGAAATTAATTACAAGGAAAGTTGATCTTCCCATTGTTAATTTGCCAGTTAAATGTTGGTGTCCCTGCGGGAGTATAGAGATCTCAGAAAAAGCTCACTGGGAGAGGTCATTATTGTGGCTACGTCTGTAAAGATACAGTTTCAGTCCAGGAAGCTACAGGGTTATGACCACAACCACAAACACACCGAAAAACACACTACACCCAGAGAAATAAGGGTTCCAAAGAGGTTCTTCCTGAAGGGCTGAGGTTCTACCCAGAATCAGATGCCTCTTAAGAACCCTTTTTTGAAGAAAGGGGATAATCAAGGGGTCTTTATTAGGGTCTTTATTAGACCAAGAGTTCCATTGAGAACAATTTTTTTGTCTAAAGAACCCTTTTTGGCAGACAGGGTTCTTTGTACTATAATATAAAATGGTTCTTGGAAGAACCCCCTGGTTGGGTCTTAGATGAAACCTTTGTGGTTAAAAGGGGTTCTCAGTAGAACCTCCTGGGTGGGTTCTAGATAGAACCTTTGGACTTAATAAGAGGTCTCAGTTGAACACCCTGGGTGGGTTCTTGATGAAACCCTTGGAATAGAAAAGGTTTCTTGGTAGAACCCTGGAATTAGAGGGTTTTCAGCAGAACCACCTGGATTCTAGATGAAACCCTTGGAATATAAAAGGGTTCGCAGTAGAACCTCCTGAGTGGGTTCTAGATGAAACCCGTGGAAGATGAAACCCGTAAAAAATATAAAAAGGTTCTCGCTATAGAGCCTCCTGGGAGGTGGGTTTTGTAAAGTATCTTTTGACGGTAGAAAGATTCTCCAGATTCCCTGGATAGGTTTCTGAGTAGAACCATTACACCACAGAAGGATTCTCCTTTAGAACCTCTCATAGGAGGACTCATTTCTCCCCATGGAGCTTTTAGATAAGGTTCTCCCATAAACCAAAAAAGGGTTCTCCAATGTTCTCCTACAAGTCAAAGAACCATTTGTGGTTCTAGTTAGAACCTTTCTTTCAAACAGTGTGGTTCAACTTTATTCCACATGGAGAAGATACAGGATCGAGGGGCTTTCTGCTTTGATGCTCTTCTGTCTTTTCTCAGGAATGAACACCATTATAGAAGGTCATTAAGATGTCTGCCTAGCAACCCGCTGGCATTACACTACATTATGTTGGCTGCGAGCCTGAAAGGCAAAGAAAACATTGGCCTCAAGTGATGATCTGGGCTTGGCTGAAGGGGCTGAGAAGATATATTTTCAGTAACATGACATCAATAAGAGCAGCCCTGTGCCCGTGTGTTGAATCATATCTTATCGTGGATGTCAGCCTAAAGAACTTTTTCATTTCATACCAGAGGGGTGTTTGCCTTTACCACCACAGCTGATACAATCAGACTGAAAAATAGATTATAATTCTTGAGCCTCGCAGTTGTGCTGCAGCTACATGTCTGTATTTCACATAGACTGAGAGAATATCTTTATAGCTCATGAGCTAATCCAAACAGGATATATAGCACTCTGGGAATGGTTGGTTATTGTAGACTGGGGCATAAGATTAGGAGACATGGTTCTTAAAATGTCTTACTACAAGCAATCTTCCCTGACCATCTGTAAAATTGTCTTTGTATCTCTCTCCGTCTAACCCCGTCTTCCCCGTTGGCTTCTGTAGCGAGTTTCCATGAGATCGCAATGCCTCGAAGACACCGCGCTGTAAATGTAAAGCGATAATTCACTGGGGGAAAAAATGACTGCATGGCTAACTGGTAAAGACATGGTTGGGCTGGAGGACAATGAGCGGTGGATGACAGATTGATAACGGAAGAGACGGAGCATGTACTTCTGTTCTCTCCATTATCGTTTTTACTGCGAATACACACTGTGGTATGTCTGAAGTCGTACAGTATTTTGATAGAGCACATTCAAACCGCCGACTTTTACAGAAGCCGTAGGAGTTTAGTGTCTCGCCGGTTTGGATTCATTGTGCATCTGAGAACGGACGGCTCAAATTAAAGGCTGTATTCACTACTCCTGTGGCCAACATTTACATTTTTATAGAGCCAATAGTGCAGGTGGAACATACTGTAAAGGCATAATTTGTGCAGGTATTACTGTGGAAATGGAAAATAATTGCATTCATATCGTGACATTTGTGACAGCATGTAAAACAATAAAGAAATCTCACTCCAACATGGTTGAGAAGCGAGGATTTTGATAGTAGCTCTTCCAAGAATCAGTAAGCATGAGCTGCACTTACAGGTGCCGGTATTACAGTAAATATGGCTGCCGTATTCCGCACATCTGTCAGTGGTGAGGATTATAAAACACTAGTAGCATGACAATTACTCCCTGGGCCTATTTACCAATGAAGTGGTGGGCGTCTCACAGGTGCAAGCAGTCATCTGGGAGGTATCAGAGAGAAGGAATGCTGAGGAGGAGGCCAACATGTTTTTCTGATGTCAAGAGGTTAATGTTGGATAAAGAAATATATATTTTTTACACCAAGATGTGAGGTAGGGCACTTTGTAAAGCCATAGCATCCAGATAATCCTGAATTTTGACAAATGCTTCGTAGTATATGATGATGTAACTTCTGCTGATTAATGTCTTGTGAAATTGTAATAAGATGCCCCTCATAGATCATAAAACCTGCCTAAAACCTCCATATTCAATCATTCACTGCTCCCTATAATAAACCAACATGTTCTCACTCCCAACTCCTCAAACACAGCAGCTCGGTCAGAGGCCCGATGCTTCAAACCAGGATGCTGAACGTATCCCTCCGGTTTCAGCTTTGCATGTGCAGGGCTCTGCGGTTATGTTAGCAATTATTAATATCCAATGTCTGTGTAGCCTTTCAAAATAAAAGCATAAAAACTACTTGGGTAGGGTTAGGAAACAAAACTACTTTGGTACACAATTCAACGGTTATGACTCACTTCAGTTTTTCAATTTAAATATAATAATTTTAGGATGAGTCTTAATATTGAAACTGTGGCACCCCTTCTGTATTCCCATGTTTTTGTGTCTAAGTGACTAATAGAACAAACTGTTTTTGAAATCAGTCCAGAACTGAGGGAGATCACTGCAGCATTCAGAAGCGAAACTGAGCTACAACGTAATCCCTCCGCACAACTGTGCGCCATCAATGTACGTCTACTAAAAACATTTGTTTTTGCCACTGACAGGTTCAGGCTGTTAGTGTAAGTGTCTGACAACATTACGGAGAGGATCGCTACAAATAGATCTTTTTTTGAAGAGTGAGATATGTTTTGTTGTACCAGAACCAGCTGTGGTATTGCTCTGGCCAAACTTACCAGAGTCCCTTTTCAAAACCGTAATTTTAACTTTCTCATCACCATCTTCATTTAAACTTGACAGAAAGAAAATGAAACTTACCAAAAACATCTTGGCTCAACTCTCAACCTACTCTGGTTGTTTGGTCGAAATAAATCCTTTGTTCACTGAGTTGGATGTGAAAATACTATAATTATTATAGTATATCTCTCCAACCTCCCTCTCGCTCCTCTCCCGATATTTTCACACTAAACACAGTGATTTACGGGTTTATTTCAAGCAAACCAGAGTTTAGGTTACGTTCATATGTTCATAATGTAATGTACCATTACATACCTTATGTTTGTAAATTATGTACGTTATGTAATGTCGTCCGCTTTGTCTCTTGGTTTCACTCTTGGCTAGGATTAATAAAGTTTTAACTTAGATTAGTTTTTGTAAAAAGTGATGCAAATGCTATGGACACACTACACTTCTACATGGTGCATAAATACATACATTACATGAAAATACATACATGTGACGTAAATATCCATTCACAGGAAATCTAATGACCGTTATTTAAAATGTAGTTAAAATAAATTGTACATTAAACACACTCGGGAGGGGCACATAAATCAACATACAATACAATACATACAACATAACATACAACAATACAACACAGATTAGAGAATGAGTCAGATGAGGACAGGACACCTCATCACTGAGTCTCCTAAAACTCAGAGATAGATTTCAGTTCTTTCAAAATAACCCTTTCAGCTACAATCATACAAAACATTAAAGCCAGCTGGGTCTCATATAACCATATTTTATTTTGTTTTACATTCTGCATATATTTGTATTTTTGTCATCATAATTTGTATATACTGTGATTTTTCTGTTGCTCTATTAGGTACACACAACATCTACAGTATTGCATGCCAGTCCTTCCTGGGAGAGGGATCCCTCCTCTGTTGCTCTTCCTGAGGCTTCTTCCATTTTTGCCTTATGTAAATAAAACTGACTTGGCTTTTAGGGAGCTTTCAGAAAAACCCAAAACAGCAACTGAACAAGTATACAATTTTTAACCTATGATGTAAGAATATCACCTAATAAAGTCATGAGAATAAATAGTATACATATTTCTAATGTTAATCTAAAGGCCCCAGTATGCAGAAAATGAACTGCTTAATGTGAATTGGCAAACATCTTCTCAACCCCAAAGCTGGATTTTTTTTTTTTTTTTTGGCATCAGCATGCTACAAAGAGAGCTTGTCAGACTGGCAAACAGCTTTGGAAACCCTCCCTGTCCACACTTTTCTGATCAGACTTTAGTGACTGCAACTTTAATTTAATGTAATTTTCCAAAACAGACAATCCAACAATAGTTGAAGAGGTAAAACTCCAGCAACACTTGTAGCACAAAATGTTATTAATAGACCAACAAGTTTTGGCTTGTGGCCTTTTTCAGGGTCATCATGAAACACATTACTAACAACATTTAAGTAGGGAAGGTATGAAGCAGAACAACAATCAAAATGGGAAAAACTATATACAGGACAACCAATATTGCCACATGTTAACATCTTCCAACTGGCCACCATCAGCCCATCAACCAGCAACTGGTGATATATCCGTCCCCCCACCTATGTTCACTACATCCAGTAAACAAAATAAACCCACAAAGTGCAAAGAAGTGAAACATTCTTACACCTATTTTTCTTATTAAACAAAAAAATACAACCGTACACCTTCTGAATTCAATCTTCTTTCTATAAACTAAGACGAGCTTAATTGGCTTGTTAACTCCTCGTAAAACACAATTCATTCGAACTCGACAGAAAAGCATGTAAAACTCATCTTTGTTAGTCTTTCTGTCCCAACAACCACCAGCTCTGGTTTGGTTGAAATATATCCTTAATTCACCATGTCAGATGTTTAAAGAGTCGGGCTCTTACAGGCCGTTTTCCTCTCACTGCTCACCCAACACAAATCACTCGGCTCTGGCTGAGTGAGTGTGTTCTGTGCTGCTGGATGAGAATGTGTCGCGGAGCAGCACCCATCACTCTCATTATACATGTATGAGCAAAATAAAATACCAACCATGGGTTGGGTATATGGTCATGTGGGTATATGGTCATGTGGCTTCAGGCCAATCATTGCACCAGAATGTCAGTTGTCCCCCTATTTAAATGTTGTTTGTTATGTGTTACATGAACCTGATGAAGGCCACAAGCTGAAATGCTTTGGTCTAACAATGTAGTTGTCCAATACTATAAGTGTTGCTGGAGTTTTGGCCTCTTTAGCCCCTTTTTCCCTTCTCCATGCACCTTGAAGGTAAGTGAAGTTGTGCCAGAAACCCCTACTTGGCTTCTACAGTAATCCTAAATGACTCCCACTTTTCATGTGTAGCGTGCATCTGAGAGGAACACCATTAGTACCACAGTCAAGAAATTGTCCAAAACTACCCGCCATTATCCACTTTTGTACGTTTAACTGCATTAAACCCAAAGACATCCAAAAGACAAGAGTTCTTGGAGAGAGATCTGGGAGGCAGTGGGATGCAGCCATGCAGGAGGAGGCTTTAACAGCAGGCTTTTCGTCCCAACTTGAAGTGTGGTCATTCAGAGCAGGTATGCATTTCTTTAGTCTTTCGTATGACATAGGTCATTTCAAGCATACTAAACCCTTGAGTGTAATTATGATCATCAGCTGAAAATGTTGTTTGTCTGAGAATGCTTTACCTTGTCCGGTTCAATTACTGATGTTTTTGAAATGTCTGACATTATCTGTTACAGACGAGTCTGTTCAGTAATTTTCTGAGTCACAGAAAGTCTTCAGTGAGTTGATGCGTTGAGGTTCTTGTCTTTCTGATGAGGTATTATTAAACGCTGGGGGGTGACTGCCATAAGCAATCTGCTGTATTTCTAACCTTGTCCATGCACCGTGAATTTCCCACCGTCTTATCTACAACTGGAACTGGACAAACACAAAATGCGTGTCCCTCTGGACCGTGAAAGTCTGTGATTGTGTTATTTGGCATCACTAACACTACCTTGGGAGCTATTATTGGGCTGAAATTTTGCAGTGAGGGGACAATTATCTGGCCTGTGAGGATGATGTAATTAATTGCAGTTTTATCCTTGTGTTCGGCTCTGCAGGGCTCGGCTGTATCATCACGCAGCAGCATCCATCCTGTAGGTCATGGACATATGTGTATGACGAAGCGATAAAGACAGAGGGAGATGAAAGGGAAATAGCTGGTTTTTCACAGATTTGATGACCTTGAGGACCGCTAATTTCAGGGTGAAGTGTTTAGGAGAGAGAGAAGAATGTGAAAAATACATACTCTCTGCTGATTATAGAAACCATTGTTTTCACCTGTGTGTCGGAAGAACATAAAAATCCTTGTTGGATGCCGTGGTGGAGAGAAGATAGGAACTCAGGACAGTTGCTCTCTCTAAGTCACTGCTTCGTGTTTTTAGAGTAAAAACCTCCACGTACATGAAAATACAGCACGAATTACAGGTTGTGTACAGTACTGAAATTCAAATTATATACTAATATTTTTATTTTCTTTTGACAGAATATTCTTGTATTTTTCAGACAGTGAGTACACTGAGATCCGACAACTGAAGTAAAGCCTTTATTCTGGACATTACACTCAAATATTGATACTTGAGCTTTATTGATTATGTAAAAATTAAACATTTCCAAACCCTGAGCTGATAACGATGCATCAAATGATTTTCAAGGACCATTCTAAATTGAAAAAATTATATTGCAATGTCCAAAAAATGGATAGCTTGACCCTGAAATGATTTGTGGCCACTGACGTGTCAGCTAATGGGGTTCCCAGTGAAAAAAAAAATGCACAAATGATTTACATTTACTGCAGCACTGTTCTAGGCAATTACTTTTGCCCTGACTTGTGTCGCTATAACTGGGAAGCAATTATTCAGCTTGAGTCGAGTATGATGGTACTTTTTTCATCTCCGACCACATTAATTAATCCAAACCTTCAAATGAAGGCCTGCTCACTCTCACATGAAACTGTCAAACATTTTGAAAGTCACCAAAAACCACAAAGACTAAAAGGAAACTACCAGAGTAGGTTTTATTATCAGAAATGAGTCAGTTATCAGTGCCTGCATACTGTAACAAGTATCATCCCTTCTGAATCTTTCTTCACAGCCTTAAAGAACAAACCTCTTTTAATGTGTACTGGATCGGAAAGTCCTCCTCTGGATACCTGGGAAGTTCTAGGATAAAGTTGGGACTGACAGGACTGGCCTGGGGAAAGGGTGTGGAAGCATAATTTGGAAAGATATTGTAGTCCCTCTAGGAAGTTCAACCAACTGCTGTGAATTCTGCAAGACCCTGCAATTTTTTCCAATCACCACAACTTTTCTGCAAATTTTTCTGCAAATTTTTGTTCTTGTATTTTCTTTGGTTTGTTTTGTCTCCTTTTTTTGTTTGGTTGTCTGTGTTTTGTGGTGTTTTATTGTGTCTGAGGATTCTATTTTTTCTACTTTGCAAAAACAAGTTTGATTAAAAAAAAATGTCTAAAAAAGAAAGAAAGAAATGAGTGAGTTGCTAAACTGATGTCTGCCCAGTAATTGATTTCACTTTGTGTGTGAGGCTCCAGTTTGCGTCTCCTCCATTCATCCCAGTTCAGCTGTCATCCCTGATGTGTACGTAGATAAATTGTGCTTTGCAAACATGAACATCTGACAATGCGGGATAAAATAAAACACCCCGTGCTGCAGTCATCCAGCTGTTCACTGTCCCGAGGTTGGAATGTGAAGCCCCAGAAGAAGACATTCATTAAAGGATTAGGGCCCACACTTTGTACTGACACAAGAATGAGGGCAGCTGAAAGGAGAAGAATGAAATGATCAAAATGATATTCAAGCACCATTTTGCGCATGAGAGGAGATGCTGGCGGTGTAAGTAGCGGCAATCAAAACAAAGTGCAAAGATCCTCCCTTTTCTGAGGCAACGCCATGCTGGCAAAGATAACAGCTGAGGTGGAATCCTGCCGTGGCTAAACCCCCTTTAGTGCACTTTTTCATGTCGTGTTTTAAGGTGTCAAAGAAGCTGAGATCAAAGAAGCCGTGGCCACTTTAGTGTTTCTTTAAATGGAGCAATGATCAACAAATTCTCAATTCTCTTCTGGCACAACAGAGTGTCGTCCATTTGACAAGCTGCGTCCTGTCAACACTATAGTAGCGCTACCTTTGCCTTCAACCTTAGTAATTTTTAATCTTTATCAGAGTTATTGTTCATAGTATTTACTGTTCATTTTGTATATAGCGTTTTTGAGCATTTTGATAAGCACCTCAGTGTCTTAAATAATCGTTAGCGATGTTAGCTTGTTTGCTAACATCATCTTCTTCATTCAGACTTGACAGAAATGAAATAAAAGTCCATCAAAAACATCTTTCTACTGTCACAACAATCACCAACTCTGGTTTGGTCAAAATAAACACTTAAGTCACTGAATTAGATGTGAAAACATCTCTGGAAGATGAGGGAGAGGGAGGTCAGATGTGTTTAAAGTAGGGCTGCCACAAACGATTATTTTGATAGTCGACTAATCATCGATTATTTTTTCGATTAGTCGACTAATCGGATCATACGTAAATTGAATGTAAAACATTCAGCTTATCGCACCAGCATGAAGCTGCTCTTATATATACATTTTTCGGATCAGCAAAAAAGAAAAAAAAATGGTGGAATTAGGGTTAAATTATTTTTAAAATGCACTTGGCTTTGATCTGTTTGTAATCATCACCATAGTTATGTAATGTAATGTAATAATAATGATAATAGTAATGGTAATAATCTTCAAACTTATACAGTAGGCTACTGTTCTATGTATGTACATACATTAGATCATTATAGACTGCACAGTATAATACACAACTACGTTCTGGCTCAATGTCCCGCCTACAGCACATCTGATTGGTTAGAAGTTACGGGTAACCAATCAGCACAGACACACTGTGTCACAGACAGGGTGAGACAGAGGCACTGCACCGGTAAACAGAGA